>JAAGKR010011083.1:0-20502 GCA_011419295.1 Clarias macrocephalus | reverse complement strand
ATTTTCCTTCTGAAAACAAAGCCCATTCAAAAATTACTTAAGTTGGAGAGGTCTTTATCAAGCGTCCTTACCACCAGGGTTATCCCAGCAAACAACACAAACTAAGTACATAAGCAAAAGTTGCTTACCTTTTTAGGTGGCCACCTGTTTGTGCTGCCTGCCAAGGATGCCCACGGTGATCAGCCACGCCTTTGCCCCTTTGCCAACCCTGCTCGCAGCGCCAGGATGTCGTGGAAATTAATTGACGACTCAGGCTTTGATTTCAGAAGGTTACAACTTTATTGGTTGATCAACAAAGTCGGGAGGTCTGCAGAACGCACCACGACTCCCAACGGCTTCTTGCTTAAATACTGATCCTAGACAAAGGCGGACAGTTTTCCCGCGCTTACTTTACATAAAACATCTGGGTTTCATTAAGTTTCCCAGTTCTGGGTGCCTCAATGTATAGATCGGATTGCTTACACAGGCACATTCCAAGGGGCCTATATGCTCGGCTTCTCACGCAAGCCTCCCATTATTGCAAGCTGAGGTATCTTTTATTTCTTAAAAGTAGGGTATGTCACATAAAATCAGATAAAAAATTCTTCCACACCAAATATTTGTGTTTTATCAGTCCACCATTTTTTTTCTACAGCAAATACGCACCTTATTGCCCGAGCTCACCACTGACACTTTGGTATAAAAGTAACAAAGTGAAAATGAAAACATTTTAAAAAGTTAATCATGCATTCTAATACAGTTATCAGTGTTCTAATTAATCAAGTGGCTTACTGTTGTGCATCCGACATGCAAACTAAACATCTCTTGCTTTATTAGTGCTCAGGTTCAGCAACATTGAGATCCTGAAGCATTCTTTTACCTTCAAATACTAAAACCTGTTTTATTTTTGCACAATTGTGATGATTCGTTAGAATAAATGTAATTGTCTTCTTCACCATGCAATATTTGTTGAAATACAAATTTTGAAAAACAGTTGATTCATAATGAAATTCATAATGGGTTGCCTAATGTGTTTATTGTATCCTAAGTGATCAGTAATTTGTGAAGAGGATGCGTAAACGAACAGAAGTAAAATTTTCCAAAGTCTTATCATTGTACGAACTCAGAATCGTGGAGAATTTGCAAAACTAATAAATGTTCGAATAGACCAACAAAATGAGTTGATGGTTAAAAGGCTGGATGTTGTAAAGTGTAATCCACTATATTGTTATCCACTATGTGTATTCTAGTTGATCAGTTCTTTTTTTGTTTTCAGTTTCGAGTGGGGTTAGAGTTGAAGGAGCTCAGAATCACAAAGACCTTGAAACATTAATTTACAAGTTCATGAAGATCATGAAAACAATGAAACATTGGTTAACATGTAGGTTTCGACATAGCAATTTGATCCGGGGTATTCAAAGTTGTTCTTCACCATCTACGTTGTAAGGCATGATTTCGTCTTCTAATTGATCATTACTGTAGTTTTCTGCATATAATGCTCAAAGTAAGCATTTCCAACGTCCTGAGCATTGTAGCAGCTCAGGATCACAAAAATCTTACAATACTTTATGGGCAGAAAGAAATAATATTTCACATGCAGGATTCAATAAAGTATTGTTATGCAGGATGTTTAAAAAGGTATTCTTTACCATTCATGTTGAAAGGCATGATTATTCCTATTCATCACACTGTTGCTTTCCTGCATCTCATGCTCAGAGAAAGTGTTTCCAGCATCCTTAGCGTTGTAGGTGCTTAGAAACACAGAGATCTTGCAACAATACTTTATGGGGGAAAAGACAATGAAGTAGTTTACATGCATGTCTCAATGCAGTTCTATGGTACATAATGTTTTAAAAGGGTGTTCTTTACCAACTATGCTGTAAGGCATCATTTTGTACGCTAATTTATCACAGTGCCTCTTTTCTGCATCTGATGGGCCAAGAAAGCGCTTTCAGCATCTTTAACACTGTAGGTCAGAATCACAGAAATCTTGTAACAATAGTTCATGGTGATAAAGACAATGAAATTGTTTATATGCAGGTTTTCAATGCAGATCACTAACACATAATGTTTAAAAAGCTTAAATAATTCTTTTGATTGTGTAAATCTGCTTTGCGACAATGTCAGTTGTTAAAAGCGCTATACAAATAAAATAGAATTGAACTGAATTGAATTTAATTAAAAAGGTGTCCTTCACTATCTATATGGTAAGGAAAAATTTTGTTGTCTAATTTTCTAATTGATCAGTCTCCTTGCTTTTGTGCGTTTCCAGAGTCCTTAGTAGGAGCTCAGAATATCAGAGATCTTACAACAATACTTTATTTGCATACAGACAATAAAATATTAGTTCACATGCATGTTTCAATGCAGTACTGGGATACAGAATGTTTAAAAAGGTGTTCTTCTCCATCCATTCTGTAAGGCATAATTTTTGTTTCTAATTGATCTGTCTTTTTGCTTTTGTGCATTTCAAGTAGAGTGAAACTGTTTACAGCATCCTTAGCGTTGTAGAAGCTCAGAATCACAGAGATCTTGTATATATATATTTAGTTTATTGGGGATAAAGACAATGAAATATTATTTCTCATGCAGGATTCAGTAAAGTATGGTCATGCACGACAGTGAAGTTAGTTTGATATTCAGACATTAGACAAATATTCAGAAGCGCTATTTTAATTTTAGGGACCGTCTACAAATTTCTGTACGAATAAAAAGAGGCTATTTGTTACTTACAGTACCTGGCTACTTGCCCAAGTTAATCAGAGTTAAGGGCCTTGCTCAAGCGACCAACAGTAGCAACCGGGTGGAGATAGGGATCAAACCGCTAATCTTCCGATCAGTAACTCAATGCCTTAGCCCTCTGAGCCACCACTGCCCCCACCTTTAGTTACAGTACAATTATTTACTTTAATTATTATTACTATTATTTTTATTATTTAACCTTTAGTTAAAGTACAATTATTCAGTGAGAAAAAAAATCTCACATTAAGAATTATTTTTAAAAAGATTTCCTCTTCAGCTCACCTCACAGGTTTTCAATTGGGTGGAGATGGCCATGAGAGGACCATTTCTGTGTAGCTTTTGCCACAAGGATTGGGTCATTATCCTGCTAAAGGACACAAGGACGACCCATCTTCAAATTCTAAAAGGCCATCAGGTTTTTATTTAAAATGTCCTGGTATTTCAGAGAGTTCATAATGCCATGTACCTTAATTTCATGTCTCTTCCCATCTTTCTCACTGTGCGTGGTGGCAGAATAAATTTAGGCCCTCGTCAAGCCTTGTTTGTCACTGTTACAGTTGTTTTAAACAAGTAGTTTTGCGTGCTCGAGTAAATATATTGCCCTGTTTAGTTGCTGGAGGTTTTGACATATCAACGAGGATTATTATTCGATTATTTGCCATCTATATAAGGTTTTTTTTAATTTATATTAATTTGTGCACGGTTTCTCAGAGCTTTCCAGGCCATGTGACATCCTCCGACTTGTCCACAATTAATTCCAGGAATTTCAGGCTGTAACAACACAACTGGCTAAGGATAAGGCCATCATTGATGCCGGACTGTCCACACCAAAGGGTAACGATAACATTACTGCAATGCAAAGTAAGAAACAATCTACATCTTACTGCAGATTTGATTAAACTGGAGAATAAATGCGAAGATTTGGATGCCAGATCACAGCATAACGATATGAAAATGTGAAATAAAATGTTTGGCAAGGTGTTCTTCATCATATACACTGGAATGCATTAGGTTTGTGCCCACATAGATGTCCTTACTCTTTTCTGTAACAGATTCTCAAAAAGCTTTTTAAGGAGTTCGAATTTACAAATTTGCAACACTAATTGACATACATACAAATTTACACACAGACACACACATACACACACACACATTCTACCCATTCCACAGAAACAATGACATGCTCAAGCCCTTGCTCCCTTACAGTCACCACCAAACCGACATTGACACAGCTAGCAATGGCGCACCAGAAAGAGATGTCTAGGAAAAGCAATGTCATAAACTTATGTCATATTTGTTTAAGTTGTCTTAGCATGCTGAAAAGGCACACAGGTTGTGAGGTACGAACAAGTGGTGATGGCACAGGTGCTTGGGCCCGATCTTGGTCTTGTAACTATTTCTTCTTTTCATTTTAAAAGGTCGCAGGGCCAACTTCTTGGCTTTTCTATTCAAAGAGGTCCTTGATGGACAGCCAGACCAGGGAATAGTATGTGCCTGTCTGGGACCCATTAATGTTCCTCGTCTGACTGTGTATGCAGGGTCCCCATTGTGATGTTGCTGTCGATGGACCCACCAGAGTACCGCACAAGACTGGCTTAAGTGAGCTTGAGGAGGTGTTTATCTTCATCGACCAGCGAGGAGTGACCAGCTGTATGCAACTGAAATTAAATCTTTGTTGTATCTTCAATGGCCCCATGTACTGATGTTGTACAAAAGGCCCGGTTCTCTTTAAGACCACAGGAAATCCTGCCCAATCAGAGCGGCAGCGTGGTTGTGATGTCGTGAGGAGGCGGAGCTATACGACGTGCAGGTAGAGGGCCGCGGCGCATATGAGAAGACGGAGAATGCAGCAGCTTCATTCTAGTTAGTCAGTGTAATGCAGGAAGCAGATGTTGAGCTTATACCGGGATACAGTGTGCGTACACAAGAATTAAGTGATCGCTTGTACTATCGGTTAGTGCTGAGCGATCGGCTGATATTTGCTGATTATTAGTGACTGATTTACACAGCACTGCCGCCGTTACCCGCTCATCCCCGTGTATTTGCGAGTATTGCTGATGCATTCTTGTGAGATGTCTATCTGCATATACTGTATATAGTTTATAATAGCATTTTCACTTAGTTACTGTGTGTGTGCGTGATATGCCGTGACTGCTATTGCCGGTAGCGATTATTCTCTTGGTACATGTCTAGATGTTTATTGCCTGCATCTATGTGCCAATACTGCCCTCTGGTGGACATTTAGAGCATAATTGTTTACTTTATATAGAAACATAGTGCTGTTATATTGTGTGTTATTTACTTGGCACTGTTGCATTCATACTTAAGTCCTTTTTCCCTTGTTTAATTCATTTAGAAACCACATGCATATACCCCTATGAGTCTTCAGTAAATAAGGTCTTGTTCAACACCATTGAGTGCTTCTCTTCAATTAAGAATCCATCTCACTCAGTTCTGACCGACTGCCTACTGTGTTCCACACTTACAGTGATATTTCAAAGAACCCCTCCATTTCAGATGTACCTTCTTGCCTTCAACCTTCAGCAAATGTTTTTTTGGGGAACTCCTAGACCCACTGTTCTGGTTGAGGCTCTTGTCATAAATAAACACAACGAATCGGAACCATAGACAGACACACATGTGTCACACACATCCTATGCATGTCTACACACATGTCTACACACATCATAGAATCCTACACAAACGATGACCTGCTCAAGCACCGGCACCATTACAGTTGCCACGAAACCAGTCTGACATTGAGTGACAGATAACAATGCCTAACTAGAAAGACACGTCCGTCCATGACGATGCCTTAAACTTATGTCATATTTGTTTAAGAGGTCGTAGCGTGCTAAAAAGTCACACAGATTGTGAGGTGCGACCAAGTGGCGATGGCACAGTTTTTTGGTCCCACTCATTGCTGCTTGTAATTATATTTCTTTTTTGTCTTTCGGCTGTTCCCTTTCAGGGGTCGCCACAGTGAATCATCCGCCTCGATCTAACCATATCCTTTGTATCTCCTCTTTGGTTGTCCTCTAGACCTCATGCTTGGCAGTTCCAATCTCAGCATCTTTCTACTGATATATTCACAATCTCTCCCCTGAACATGTCCAAACCACCTCTATTTGGCCTCTCTGACTTTATCTCCAAAACACCTAACATGGGTTAGCCCTCTGATGAACTTATTCTCAATCCTATCCATCCTTGTCACACCCAGAGAGAACCTCAACATCTTCATCTCTGCTACCTCCAGCTCTGCCTCCTGTCTCTAAGCCATAGAGCATCGCTGGTCTCACCACTGTCTTGTACACCTTTTCTTTCATTCTCGCTGATACTCTTTTATCGCACAGAACACCTGACACCTTTCTCCACCCGTTCCTTCATTCCTCTGCTTTCCAGAACATACCTCCACCTCTGCAAATTTTCCTCCACCTGTTCCCTGTTCTTGCTAAAAAGCACAATCTCATCTGCAAACATCATAGTCCATGGAGACTCCTGTCTAACCTCATCTGTCATCCTGTCCATCACCAGAGCAAACAAATAGGGGCTTAGAGCCAATCCTTGATGCAGACCCACCTCCACCTTGAACTCTTCTGTCACACCTACAGCACATCTCACCACTGTCTTACAGCTCTCATACATGTCCTCTACCATACTTCCCTGCCACTCCAGACTTCCTCATACAACACCACAGATCCTCTCTCGGCACCCTGTCATATTCTTTCTCTTAATCCACAAAGATACAATACAACTCTATATTACCTTCCCTGTACTTCTTCATCAGCATCCCCAAAGCAAATACTGCATCTGTTTTACTCTTTCTAGGTATGAAACCATATTGCTGTTCACAAATGCTCACCTTTTGCCCTTAACCTAGCTTCCACTACTCTTTCTAAAAAGGTTCATTGTATGGCTCATCAGCTTTATGCCTCTGTAATTGCCACAGCTTTGCACATTTCCCATGTTCTTAAAAATCAGCACCAATAAACTTCTCCTTAATTCCTCTGGAATCCTCTCACTCTCCAAGATCTTGTGAAACAAACTAGTTAGAAACTCTACTGCAACCTCTCCTAAGCACTTCCATACCTCCACAGGTATGTCATCAGGACCAACAGCCTTTCCACTCTTCATCCTCTGTAATGCCCAGGGAGGAAATTTATCATGCAATCTTAGGTTCTTTGTGGGAGGAGGAGTGCAGTTTTTGTCCCTACCTCTTTGAGAATACCTCCTATAGGTCCAGCTGTTTGTGAGACACTGGTGAAGGGGGTTGTTGGTGGATGAGATAGCTCAGACCCTATGATTCTTGACATGGAGCTTCTATGGAGCTTGACAAGATGGCAAGAGTAGCCCACCCATTTCCACAAACGTACTACTATGGAACGCTCACTACCTAGCATATCATTCGACTTTCTCTGAACACACCAGACAAAAATGTCTCCAAACACACACACTCACACACAACACATACATCTTTAAAAAAAACACATATACACACAAACACACACATACACTGCACAGACATGAACTCCACGAATTACACTGTAATTAACTAAAGACACTCACACACATAAACTTTCCATACAAATCCTGAACACACCCCACACTCACACACACACACACAGACGACACAGACACACACGACACACACAAATACACATACTAAACACACTACACATACTACACACACACATATACTCACACACATGCGCACACACTATAAACAAACACAGACACACACAAACTTCTTATCCTACACATACAATACACATCCTATACACACTTCACATACAGTACACTGACACACACAAACTGCTTATCGTACACATACAGTACACATCCTACACACACAAACTTCTAGGTTTTCATCTTCTGAAAGAACTTCTTGTTGGACTTCCAGACCGTTGTATGGTATGCGCCAGCCTGAGATCCACGAGTGTTCAATGTACCCTCCAGAGGGCTGCACACGACTGGCTTGAGCAAGCTTGAGGTGGGGTTTATCTTCGTCGACCAGAGAATGACCGGTGGAAAGCAACCGAAATTAATGCTAGTTGTATCTTATATGGCCCCATGTACTTCTTGGCATCCACCTTCAGCAGGATGTTCTTTCACACTCATCATACTGCCCTTCAGCCTTGTCTGTGTGCTTTTCATTCCTGGGTGATTTTCATTCTTTGTGGCTCTTCGCAAAGGTTGCAGCAAACAGTAGCAATAAGCTGAGCCAGCCAGGTTCAGAGTTCCAGGAATTATTTACTGTAGCCAAGCATGGTAAATCTGTGACACCTATCATGTCTGCCTAGATGTGAAATGCCTAGTTACAGTTTGTGTTCTTGATCAACCGACCAGTGTTTACAGTTGATGATTCAGGGACACCTGGTTCTGAAGCAGGTGAAAACCTGGCCAATAGAAGCCTGCACTGTTGTTTTGAGAATACTTTTAAGAAGGCTGCAACTTACAGCGACTTTACTGACTTGGAGAAGTACACTTCAGAAACTTTACTGGACTTACTGAGAAGGTGCGTGCACTTGTAAAGACCCGAGACTTCACCATCAGAATAGCAAGGGCTAAATTTTCCCAGGCCATAGAGGGGCGCACATGCCCAGAGAATGCTCATCCAGTCATGTGGCAGGGCATACAAGCCATCACCACCAAAGGGACATCACCAAAGGAAACTCATCATCACCCACCTGTGACAGTGATGGCTCCATTCCATTCCTCGAATTGCGGCTAACGGTGTGGTGTAGGCACAACAACCTGTCTCTGAACGTTGCTAAAATAAAAAACATGTTTGTTGACTTCAGGAGGACACAGAGCGGCCACTTTCTGATGAACATTAACTGCTCCTGTATGGAGATCGTCAACTGCACCGAATTCCTATTTGGTCATCTGGAGGAGAACCTCACTCGGTCCCTCAACACCAGCTCCTTGCATAGCATTAAAAACATCTCTTCCTGAGAAGGCTGAGGATGGCCCAGCTTCCACCACCAATCCTTACCACTTTCTATAGAAGGACTATCGAGAGAATCCTGAGCAGCTGCATCACTGTCTGATGGTCCTCTCGGACCGCAAGACCTTACAGCAAAAAGTGAGAACAGCAGAGGCGGTCACCTGGGTCTCTCTTCCGTCTATCGAAGACATTTACACCACACGCTGAATCTGCAAAGCCACCAACATTGTGGCTGATTGTTCACACAGATCACACTCACTCTTCACCCTCCTGCCCTCTGGAAAAAGATAGCAAAGCATTCGGTCACTCACATCCAGACTGTGCAAGAGCGGCTTTTAACAAGACATCCATCTCCTCAACAAAAAATGGACTGGACTGATAAACAAGCTCAAACACACCCACACACACACACACACAATCAATCAGATAACTGAGAACATTGAAACTGAACGGCTAAACAACACACGCGCAAACACACTGATCAACAACCATCTAACAAATTGTCCATACTGACTGAACAGATAAAGTGAAATAACTGATTATACACACTGATCAACAACCATCTATAAATGTTCCCACCAACCTGCAATTGCTCTTTTGCACAATATCTATTACTTGTTATTGGCACAAAACTATTTGATCTTTGCTGCTACTTCAAAGGAATGTGTCCTGATGAGGAATGAGTCCTCAACTCATTACATCATCAGCACAAAGTAATGAAATGTGTCATGTTGTCAACTTGTGATTTTGTCACTCTTGTTTGCACATTTGCACGAGCACTTTATGTTGTCTCTTTTTTTTTCTATAAACCTTAGTTTTCTGTTAACTTAAAAATGTCAATCTGTCTTGTCACAGATAGGCAGCTAATTACGTTGCTTATCTGTTCACCCGCATATAAAAACGTACACCTAGACATTGTGGCACGCCCATTGCTGGGATGCTGGGATCCAGTCAGCTATGTCTCTCCACTACAGAAACATTACCTTACACCGCGTCATTTATAGGCTGACCCGCCATCAGAAGTACTCAGGCGACCTGCATTGGGGGAAGTGTACGTCGATACACCACCATTTCCCCATGTATTTGCTGACTCTCTTCTGTCCCTGCTCACCGCTTACTGAATGTATACACATTATTTTATTCTATAAACTATATTAAAAAAGCTGTTTTCTGTATTTATATATTTTCTCTTACTTTTTTATTTCATATTTAGTTGCACGTTTTCTTATTCATACTCTATTAATTTATTAGTATTGTCATATTCTTTCTTTGAATACTCTGTTTTTCTTTTTTATGCTTGGGTTATGCATGGTTGTCAAAGCATTTCTCTAAATATCATGTTGTGTATGATTGTGTATTTGACATTTAAAATTTTTAATTAAGTTGAAACAAAAATTTACATTTATTAACATGATCTTTTAATTTAGCAACTTCGTCATACATTTTAACATTGCTTCCTTTTTAATTGTATGTAAAAAAAAAAAACATAAGGGTGTGAATCAGCTTTCACATAAAATGAAAATGAGATTTGTGAATATTAGAAAAGTAAAAGAAATAATTTCAAAAACATTCATGAATTCTGGCATACATGTTGAATAACTACTTTTTTGTTAGTCTTTTTCACATTTTAAGCATGAAAAGTGCCTATAAACGGCAAACGCTTTATCTCAGCATGAGAAGCATAAAAGTGAAAGGAATGATCATTTCCAACACTTTCATTCATTCTGGCAAACATGTTGAAAAACGACTTTTTTGTTAGTCTTTTTCACATTTTGAGCATCAAAAGTGCATATTAACTCATTTTGTGTGTTTCACATGTCCATGCCTTACTTATGTGAGACACACATAAGCTCGAACAACGCTTTATCTCAGCATGAGAAGCATAAAAGTGAAAGGAATGATAATTCCAGACTCATTCATGCTTCCTGACAGACACGTTGAATAACTTTTTTGTTAGTCTTTTTCACTTTTTGAGCATAAAAACTCGATATGAATTCATTTTGTATGTTTATTATTATTATGAATTAGTTGTGAGAGAAAACCGCTTTCCTGAGCTCGTACAGCGCTAAGAACACGGCAAATGCTTTATCTCATCATGAGAAGCATAAAAGTGAAAGGAATGATCATTTCCAACTCTTTCATGCATTCTGGCCTAAATGTTGAATAATAAACTTTTTAGGTAGTCTTTTTTACATTTTGAGGATAAAACGTGCATATTAACTTATTTTATACGTTTCTCATTATTATGTCTTAGATGTGTTAGAAAACCACTTTCCTGAGCTCGTACAGCGCTAAGAACACGGCAAACACGTTATTTCAGCATGAGAAGCATAAAAGTGAAAGGAACGATCATTTCCAACACTTTCATGCATTCTGGCATGAATGTTGAATAACTACTTTTTTTTAGTCTTTTTCACATTTTGAGCATAAAAAGTACATATTAACTCATTTTGTGTGTTTCACATGAGCATGCCTTAGTTGTGTGAGAAAACCGCTTTCCTGAGCTCGTACAGCTCTAAGAACACGGAAAACGCTTTATCTCATCATGGGAGGCATAAAAGTGAAAGGAATGATCATTTCTAACTCGTTCATGCATTCTGGCCTAAATGTTGAATAATAAACATTTTACATAGTCTTTTTCACATTTTGAAGATAAAACGTGCATATTAACAAATTTTATACGTTTCTCATTATTATGTCAAAGATGTGTTAGAAAACCGCTTTCCGGAGCTCGTACAGCGCTAAAAACACGGCAAACGCTTTATCTCATCATGAGATGCATAAAAGTTAAAGGAATGATAATTTCCAACAATTTCATGCATTCTGGCATAAATGATGAGTAATAAACTTTTTTGGTAGTCTTTTTCACATTTTGAACATAAAAAGTGCATATTAACTCATTTTGTGTGTTTCACATGACCATGTATGAGAAAACTGCTTTCCTGAGCTCGTACAGCGCTAAGAACACAGCAAACGCATTATCTCATCATGAGACGCTTTAAAGTGAAAGGAACGATAATTTCCAACACTTTCATGCATTCTGGCATGAATGTTGAATAACTACTTTTTTTTTGTCTTTTTCACATATTGAGCATAAAAAGTGCATATTAATACGGTTTGTGTGTTTTATATAACCATGCCTTAGTTGTGTGAGAAAACCGCTTACCTGAGCTCGTACAGAGGTAAGAACACGTAAAACGCTTTATCTCATCATGAGACGAATAAATATGAAGGAATGATCATTTCCAACAATTTCATGCATTCTGGCATAAATGTTGAATAACTACTTTTTTGCTAGTCTTTTTCACATTTTGAGCATAAAAAGTGCATCTTAATACTGTCAGATCCCTGGCCCGATCTCTTTCACATGCCAATGTTTGAGAAAACCGGTTTCCTGAGCTTGTACAGCACTAAGAACATGGCAAACACGTTATTTCAGCATGAGAAGCATAACAGTGAAAGGAACGATCATTTCCAACTCTTTAATGCATTCTGGCATACATGTTGAATAACAATTTTTTTGTTAGTGTTTTTCACATTTTGAGCATAAAAAGTGCATCTTAATACTTAGTACTGTGTTTGTTTTTGTTCGCTCACCAGCTGTCCGCGTTCGTCACGATAATCCCTCCTACTTCCTCCCTAGGTTAGTAAGATGATTTCACTCACCTGTTCCACTCATTTCATAATTGTTTGCTTTATTTATTCCCTCTTGTCTGTTGTCTGGTGTCGGTTCGTTGTTTCCATGTCAGCAGCCGTTTGCTTGCTTCCTGTCCGGTCTAGCCCAGTCCTTGTAAACCCCTAAGTTTTGGCTCCTGGTTAATGCTTTCCGTTTATTTTTCTCCCTCATTTTTTCTCCTTTTCTCTCGTTGTTTTAAATCTCCCTTTTTTCCCAGGCCAGTCCGGCTTTTGTTTTTGTCCACGTTATCCAGCGGCGTCCCGCCCAGTGGCCGGCCAGCTCGCGCTCTTCCTCGCAGCCGAGCAGTGCAGCGCATCGTGCCCCTATCGCCCTCTGGCGGCCGTGGAAGGAACTACAGCTGCACTTCGGAAGTCAAAGCCATTTTTTCTTTCTACGGAGTAGTTTTTGTTTTTGTTTTATTTCTTGGGACTAAGGCGCTCCTGTGTTGTTTTCCTGCTACAAGAGATATTTTTTGTTGTGTTTATTTTTTGCCTGGGAGGTTCTGTGGAGTAAAACTCCTTTAGAAGATTGTCAATAAATCTTTGGATTTGACCTGCACCTGTGTCCGTTCTGATTTCCCTGACAGAACGAACCGACCAAGATGGACGCAGCAGGTCCAGATCCCGTCAGGTCGGCCGTGGCCCAACAGGGGGTGCTTCTGGGCCAACATGAGAGCGAGAAGGCGCCCAAGGAGTTTCGGCCCACCCTTCCTCCCGTCCAGAGCATGAACCCCGCTGCAACAATCCACCCCCCTATGATGGGGACCCCAACTCATGTCGAGCGTTCTTGACACAGTGCTCGGTTGTATTTGCCCTCCAGCCACGCACGTTCGCGGCAGAGGAGACGAAGGTGGCATTTGTTATGACTCTCCTAACGGGCAAGGCGCGCGAGTGGGGAACCTCAGTCTGGGAATCTGGAGCCCCATGCTGTCTCTCATTTGACGAGCTTCGGCAGGAAATGATGAGACTCTTTGACCGGTCTGCCAGAGGGCAAGAAGCAGCGGACCAGCTCGCACACCTTCGCCAGGGAGGCCGTTCAGTCACGGAGTTTGCCATACAGTTTAAGACTCTAGCAGCCTCCTGTGACTGGAATGAGGGAGCCTGTCGGGCCATGTTCCGGGCCGGGCTGGAGGAAGACATACAGGATGAACTGGCCACTCATGACTTACCTCGTGACTTCGAAGAGCTCATAAACCTGGCCCTGCGCATCAGGGTTCTTCTGACCTACCAGATCCCGAGCACATGCAGCTGGGACGTCTTCGCCTATCACCCCAGGAGAGACAACAGCGTCTGACCCAGGGCTTATGCCTCTACTGTGGAAAACCAGGCCATTTTGCAGCAGTCTGTCCGGCAAAAGCCAAGGCTCACAGGTGAAGCAGGGGATCCTGGTGAGCACGATACCTTTTTCACAATCCCCCTCCTCTCGAACCTTTTTACCTGTACTGGTCCAATACAGGGGAACTTCAGAGTCCTGTTCGGCGTTGGTCGATTCAGGGGCTGAAGGAAACTTCATGGACAGCTCAATAGCCGCACGGTGGGGTATCCCAGCCATCCCACTGCCTGATCCCTAGATGGGACGTTGATTACTACTGTTTTTAATCAAACCCCAAAAGTTATCCTGGTAGTCTCAGGCAATCACCATGAGGTCACCACGCTGTATCTTCTGGACTCTCCTTGCACTCCCATAGTTTTGGGGCACCCCTGGTTGGTACAGCATGGCCTTCATGTGGATTTGTCCGGAAATTCTGTTTTATCCTGGAGCCAAAACTGTCTTGCTTCATGTCTTGGTCCTGCTCCTTTTTCTGGTTCTGGTTGTCCTGTGTTCCAGGTGGATGAGGCTGATCTGTTTTTGGTGCCGGTGGGGTACCATGATCTGCGTCTGGTGTTCAGCAAGTCCCGGGCCATGTCCTTGCCTCTGCATCGTCCTTATGATTGTGCTATAGAGCTCCTCCCAGGCACTTCTCCGCCCAAGGGTCACTTATATTCCCTTTCAGGTCCAGAGAGAGAGGCCATGGACAAGTATATTAACAAGTCCCTCAAAGCCGGCCTCATCCGTCCCTCCTCCTCTCCTGCGGGTGCGGGGTTCTTCTTTGTCAAGAAAAGGGACGGCTCCTTGCGTCCCTGCATTCATTATCGTGGACTGAACGACATCACTGTTAAGAACAGGTACCCCCTGCCGCTTATGTTTTCAGCTTTCAAACTCTTGCAGGGAGCCAAGGTCTTCTCCAAGCTTGACCTGCGCAACGCCTACCACCTTATCTGCATCCGGGAGGAGATGAGTGGAAGACCGCTTTCAACACACCCACGGGACACTTTGAATACCGGGTCCTTCTGTTTGGTCTGACCAATGCCCCCACTGTCTTCCAGGCCCTGGTCAATAATGTGCTGAGGGACATGGTAAACCAATTTGTCTTTGTGTACCTTGATGATATCTTGATATTTTCTCCCTCTTTGCAGATACACACTCAGCATGTCCGCCAGGTGTTGCAACGACTACTAGAGAATCAGCTATTTGTGAAAGCAGAGAAGTGCGTCTTCCATGCAAGGTCAGTTTCGTTCTTGGGGTTTGTTATTTCGGCGGGTGAGATCGGAGCTGACCCTGCTAAAATAAGGGCTGTAGCTGAGTGGCCAACTCCTGACTCTCGGAAGGCTCTGCAGCGGTTCCTGGGGTTCAGCAATTTTTATCGGCACTTCATCCGGAACTTCGGTCAAATTGCTGCACCCTTAACGGCACTCACCTCTCATAAAGTACTGTTTAAATGGGGTAATGAGGCCCAGGAGGCCTTTGATAAATTAAAGTCCCGGTTTATCTCTGCTCCTGTTTGGTCTACTCCAGATCCTGAACAGCAGTTTATTGTTGAGGTGGATGCTTCTGATGTCGGAGTAGGTGCAGTCCTGTCACAACGCTCTCTCCGGGATGAGAAAGTACATCCTTGTGCCTTCTTCTCCCACCGCCGGAGAACTACACGGAGCGGAACTACAACATAGGTAATCGGGAGTTGTTGGGTGTCAAACTAGCCTTGGGTGAGTGGCGTCACTGGCTGGAGGGCGCAGTCCAACCGTTTGTGGTCTGGACCGACCACAAGAATCTAGAATACATAAATTCAGCCAAGAGGCTTAATTCTAGACAGGCCAGATTCGAGAGAGGTCCAGGAGGCCCAGCACAATTACCGCATACCCAGAGGGGTTCCAGTGGGCAAGTTTTTGTTCCCGTGGTGCTGCACCCTAAAGTCATCCAGTGGGGTCACTCGTCTAGACTAGTGTGTCACCCAGGAGTTCGGAGGTTGCTGGCTTCCATCCGCCAGCGATTTTGGGGGCCTTCCATGACCAGGGATGTCAGGCAGTTCGTGGCAGCCTGCTCAGTTTGCGCCCAGAACAAGGGTTCATCTTCGCCTCCTGTTAGTCTGCTCCGCCCTTTATCTGTCCCTGCCCGCCCATGGTCACATCTAGCTCTTGACTTTGTCACTGGCCTCCCCGAGTCGAAGGGCAACACCGTCATTCTCACCGTGGTGGATCGCTTCTCCAAAGCAGCTCACTTCATTCCTCTCCCCAAGCTCCTCTCTGCCAAGGAGACAGCTCAGGTGGTGGTGGACCAAGTATTCCGGATTCATGGTCTTCCGGTTGATGTGGTCTCTGACAGGGGCCCACAGTTTGTCTCTCGGTTTTGGAAGGAATTTTGCAGACAGATTGGGACCTCAACAAGTCTGTCATCTGGATTCCATCCCCAGACCAATGGGCAGTCTGAGCAGGCTAACCAGGATTTGGAACGTGCTCTCCGCTGCCTGGCATCACATAATCCTAACTCTTGGTGTCAACAACTGACCAGGGTAGAGTATGCCCATAATACCCTACCGGTTTCTGCAACAGGTATGTCGCCTTTCAGTGTTCAGTTGGCTATCAACCCCCTCTGTTCCCTTCACAGGAACCCGAAGCGGCGGTCCCGTCTGCCTTGGCTTTCGTCCAACGTTGCCGGCGCACCTGGAGAAGCCTTGGTCCGGGCTAGTGGACGGACCAAAGCCGCAGCTGATCGCCACCGGACTCCTGCCCCACACTATGTTTGTGGTCAAAGAGTATGGCTCTCTACCAGGGACTTGCCTCTCAGGGTAACCTCACGCAAGTTGGCTCCCAAGTTCATTGGTCCATACCAGATCACAAAGGTCTTGAACCCAGTGCCGATTCGGCTCAAGCTTCCTCCCACGCTTGGTCGGGTACACCCAGTGTTTTATGTCTCTAGGGTTAAACCTGTGTTTTCATCCCATCTTGTTATACCCAGTATACACTGTTAGGAGGTTGCTGGACGTCCGTCGCAGAGGTCGGGGCTTTCAGTATCTAGTGGACTGGGAGGGCTACGGTTTGGAGGAGAGGAGTTGGATTCCTGCCCGGGATGTCCTGGACCAGGCGCTGAACGGGGACCTCCGTTGGCGACAAGGTAAGCCGCTCCCTGGGGACGCCTAGTGGGGGGGGGGCACTGTCAGATCCCTGGCCCGATCTCTTCTTCCCTGATGTTCTATGTTTACATGTGTGTTCGAGCACATGGTGTTTGTTTTTGTTCACTCACCAGCTGTCACGATAATCCCTCCCACTTCCTCCCTAGTTTAGTAAGATGATTTCACTCACCTGTTCCACTCGTTTCCGTCATAATTATTTGCTTTATTTATTCCCTCTTGTCTGTTGTCCGGTGTCGGTTCGTTGTTTCCATGTCGGCAGCCGTTTACTTGCTTCCTGTCCAGTCTAGCCCAGTCCTTGTAAACCCCTAAGTTTTGGCTCCTGGTTAATGCTTTCTGTTTGTTTTTCTCCCTTATTTTTTCTCCTTTTCTCTCGTTGTTTTAAATCTCCCTTTTTTTCCAGGCCGGTCCGGCTTTTGTTTTTGTCCACGTTATCCAGCGGCGTCCCGCCCAGTGGCCGGCCAGCTCGCGCTCTTCCTCGCAGCCGAGCAGTGCAGAGCATCGCGCCCCTATCGCGGCCGTGGAAGGAACTACAGCTGCACTTCGGAAGTCAAAGCCATTTTTTCCCTCTAGGGAGTAGTTCTTGTTTTATTTCTTGGGACTAAGGTGCTCCTGTGTTGTTTTCCTCCTACAAGAGATATTTTTTGTTGTGTTTATTTTTCGCCTTGGAGGTTCTGTGGAGTAATACTCCTTTAGAAGACTGTCAATAAATCTTTGGAATTGACCTGCACCTGTATCCGTTCTGATTCTCCTGACAAATACGTTTTGTGTGTTTTACATAACGATGCCTTAGTTGTGTGAGAAAATTGCTTTCCTGAGCTCGTATGGCAGTAAGAACAGGGCAATCGTTTTATCTCAGCATGAGAAGATTAAAACTGGAAGGAATGATCATTTCCAATGCTTTCATGCATTCTGACATTCATGTTGAGTACACTCACACATGCACACACACACACACACACACACACACACACACACACACACACACACACACACAGACATTACACAAATTGCACAAATACACACCCATACTTCAAACAAATAAACACACATAATTTGCGCATACAAGCAAAGATACTACATACACACTCTCACACACACTTCAACATAAACTTCAAGACTTTTAAGTTAAGCAGGCCGCTTTTGGTGGACAAAATGATAGAGGTATAGTATGTGACTGACAGACACGCACAAGTGATCGTTGCCTGAATGGGGTGATTGCAGAAGTATTATTATAATTATTATTATTATTTATTTTATAACACTATTATACACACATAAACGCTACAAACTTTAAACATGCTGCACACACACACCCATACAACACACAAAAATACAACACGTGAATACATACAAACTCACACACAAACACACACACAGACACACACACACACACTACATAAAGTATGGTACAAAATATGGTACACTGACAAACACAGGAATACTACACACAAACAAACACACATGCCACACACACACACACATTCTACACATACACAATCACACTCACACATGCACTAAACTTTAACGCTTCCAATTTAAGCAGGCCGTTTTTATTGGACAACAATATCGAGGTTTAGTATGTGACTCATAGCCACCCACAATTGACCCTAGCCTGAATGTAAACATGGATGATGCTGGTTGATGAGAGGTTGGGGTGATTGCAGAAGTATAATTATTATTAATTTCTTTCTTTTATTTTGTTTCAAACATCTGGGCCCTTTTGCAAGTCACACACACACACACAAACAAACAGACACATACAGACACACACACATAAACACACACACACACACACACACACACACTCACATAAACACACACACACACACACACACACAAACTTACACACACACACACATACATTACACTCATTGCACAAATACACACCTATACTTAAAACAAATAAACACACATAATTCACGCATACACAAACACACACACACACACACAAACATACCCCACATACATACATACACACACACACACACACACAAACACACTCACATGAACACACACACTCACACTCACACACATACACTACAGACCAAAAGTTTGGACAGACCTTCTCATTCAAAGAGTTTTCTTTATTGTGTTCTATAGCCCAAACAAGCCTCTTCTGCTTGTTGCCTGTCTTTAGCAGTGTTTTCCTAGCAGATATTCTACCATGAAGGTCTGATTCACCCAGTCTCCTCTTAACAGTTGTTCTAGAGATGTGTCTGCTGCTAGAACTCTGTGTGGCATTGGCCTGGTCTCTAAACTGAGCTGCTGTTAACCTGCGATTTCTGAGGCTGGTGACTCGGATGAACTTATCCTCCGCAGCAGAGGTGACTCTTGGTCTTCCTTTCCTGGGGCGGTCAGCATGTGAGCCAGTTTCTTTGTAGCGCTTGATGGTTTTTGTGACTGCACTTGGGGACACTTTCAAAGTTTTCCCAATTTTTCTGACTGACTGACCTGCATTTCTTAAAGTAATGATGGCCACTTGTTTTTTCTTGTTTTTTTCTTTTCACACACACACACATTCTATCCATTCCACAGAAACAATTACCTGCTCAAGCCCTCGCGCCATTATACTCACCACCAAATCCAGACGACATTGAGACAGCTAGCAATGGCGCACCAGAAAGAGATGTCCAGGAATAGCAATGCCTTAAACTTATGTCGTATTTGTTTAAGAGGTCTTAGCATGCTGAAAAGGCACACAGGTTGTGAGGTTCGAACAAGTGGAGATGGCACAGGTGCTTCGCCCCCTCATCGTTGCTTGTAACTATATTTCTATTTTTTTTAATTAAAAAGTTGCAAGGGCAATTTCTTGGCTTTCCTATTCAAAGAGGTCCTTGGTGGACAGCCAGATGTGCCTGTCTGGGACCCATTAATGTTCCTCGCCTGACTGTGTATGCGGGGTCCCCATTGTGATGTTGCTGTCGATGGACCTGCCAGAGTACCGCACATGACTGGCTTAAGCGAGCTTGAGGAGGTGTTTATCTTTGCCATTAAACTTATGTCATATTTGTTTAAGAGGTCGTAGCGTGCTAAAAAGTCACACAGATTGTGAGGTGCGACAAAGTGGAGACTCTTGTCTAACCTCATCTGTCATCCTGTCATCACCAGAGCAAACAAAAAGGGCCTTAGAGCTGATCCTTGATGCAGACCCACTTCCACCTTGAACTCTTCTGTCACACCTACAGCACATCTCACCACTGTCTTACAGCTTTCATACATGTCCTGCACCACTCTAAGATACTTCTCTGCCACTCCAGACTTCCTCATACAACACCACAGATCCTCTCTCTGCACCCTGTCGCATGCTTTCTCTAAATCCTCAAAGATACAATACAACTCTATATTACCTTCTCTGTACTTCTCCATCAGCATCCTCAAAGCAAATACTGCATTGTTGTACTCTTTCTAGGTATGAAACCATATTGCTGTTCACAAATGCTCATCTCTGCCCTTAACCTAGCTTCCACTACTCTTTCTAAAACGGTTCATTGTATGGCTCATCAGCTTTATGCCTCTGTAATTGCCACAGCTCTGCACATCTTCCTTGTTCTTTAAAATCGGCACCAATACACTTCTCCTCCATTCCTCTGGAATCCTCTCACTCTCCAAGATCTTGTTAAACAAACTAGTTAGAAACTCTACTGCAACCTCTCCTAAGCACTTCCATACATCAACAGGTATGTCATCAGGCATGTCATCTTCATCCTCTGT
>JAAGKR010011082.1:0-20509 GCA_011419295.1 Clarias macrocephalus | reverse complement strand
TTCTGAGACTATGTGCTATACTACAAGAAATGAGAGCAGCACCTTCCCGAGTGGGATGGACACCGTCCCGCCCTAACAGGCCAGTTTTGCCCTCAAAGGTCTTCCAGTTGTCTATGAAGCCCACGTTGTTTTCGGAGCACCACCTGGACATCCAGCGGTTCAGCGACCATAACCTGCTGTAAGCTATGTCGCCACGTCTCATTGGGATGGGACCAGAGCAAACTACTTCTTCGGACATCGCCTTCGCTATTTTAAACACCTCTGTAAAGTTACTCTTGCTAACCTCTGACTGACGAAGGCGTATATCATTAGCTCCAGCATGTACCACTATCTTAGAGAACCTATGCTGACCTAGAGCCCTAAGATTACCTGCTATGTCCGGTGCTCTGGCTCCCGGGATACACCTGACCACTGCCACTGTAAGGGTAATGTCAGCATACCACCAAGAAGGACGAACCACATCCAACAGGAGTAACTGCGGACGCAAGAGGAAGCCGTCTGAAAGGGATGTCCGGGTGCTAACCCGCAGTGTATCCAAAAAACATAAAACCACAGCTGCCCAACTCACTGCAGAATTAAATGTGCACCTCAACTCTCCTGTTTCCACCAAAACTGTTCGTCTGGTGCTTCACAGGGTCAACGTACATGGCCGGGCTGCTATAGCCAAATCTTTGGTCACTCGTGCCAATGACAAACGTGGGTTTCAATGGTGCCAGCAGTGAAAATCTTTGGCTAGGGACAATGTGAAACATGTATTGTTCTCTGATGAGTCCACCTTCACTGCCTTTCCCACATCCGGGAGAGTTACGATGTGGAGAAGCCCCAAAGAAGCCCCAAGTACCACCCAGACTGTTGCATGCCCAGAGTGAAGCATGGGGGTGGATCAGTGATGGTTTGGGCTGCAATATCATGGCATTCCCTACTGTAGGCCCAATACTTGTGCTAGATGAGCGCATCACTGCCAAGGACTATCCAACCATTTTAGAGGACCATGTGCACCCAATGGTTCAAACATTGTATTCTGAAGGCGGTGCCATGTATCAGGATGATAATGCAACTTATTGCACACACAGCAAGACTGGTGACAGAGTGGTTTGATGAGCATGAAAGTGAAGTTGAACATCTCCCATGGCCTGCACAGTCACCAGATCTAAATATTATTCTGGTGTTTTGGAGGAGCGCGTCAGGAAACGTTTTCCTCCACCAGCATCACGTAGTGACCTGGCCACTATTCTGCAAGAAGAACTGCTCAAAATCCCGCTGGCCACCGTGCAGGACTTGTATCTGTCATTCCCAAGACGATTTGATGCTGTATTGGCCGCAAAAGGAGGCTCTACACCATACTAATAAATTATTGTAGTCCAAAACCAGGCGTTTAGTTTTGTTGTCCAAACCCTGTATATATTACCGATGGACAACTGCAGAGGGGAGAGGGTCATACCGGGACATGGCACGAATGACGTCTGAGCCACTCCAGTAGCTTTGTATTAGCAAACATGCTAAGATGTGCATATTGAACATCCAGAGTTAGGGAACAACATTTTTACAACTTGGATGTAAATTACTGTACAACATGTAGTGCATGAGTGTGACTGTATGTTTTTTGGAAATAAAAGGAAAGCTGGAACTGTAACCTG
This sequence comes from Clarias macrocephalus, assembly GCA_011419295.1. Classification (NCBI taxonomy): domain Eukaryota; kingdom Metazoa; phylum Chordata; class Actinopteri; order Siluriformes; family Clariidae; genus Clarias; species Clarias macrocephalus. The sequence goes on along the minus strand of JAAGKR010011082.1, from coordinate 18,872 downwards.
AGCTCGGGATCGAACCCTCTGCTCCTCAAATTCCTCTCCTAAAATTTAATATTAGTTCTAATTTGGTTCCTCAAACACACGGTATAAAAGACAAGGTGATGTGAAATACTGTAGAATATGAGATAGAAATCTATAACTCACAGTATAATAAAGTTGAGATGCTGAGTAAATATATACAAGCATTAAATCTCATACCGATATTTTTAGACTATAGCATAAAAGTGTGTGTGTTTTTTTTTAATTTATTTATTTATTTTTATTTTTTTACAGTTAATCGTTCTGGATAAAAGCGCCTACAAAATAAATCTAAACTATAATGAACATAAGCATATCCTCTAAAAGTCTTGCGCTCATCTCTAAGCATTAATATACTATGACAGTGTTCCGTCTGCAGACTGCGTGATGGGCGCTGAATATGAACCCATAACACTGTCGCTCTTTACACAAACACAAACACTGCTTTATAGCTCGAAGGCTCTATCGACTGAGTTTTATACTTCCCTCACCCACGCTGTCTCTTCTCATCACTTAGTATATTCTTTTCCTCACTCTGCATTACTCATTTCTTTTTCAGAAAAGCTAATTAACTGAAAGTCATGCGGCTCTGAGCGCTGAAGGTCAGCAATTCAATTTTAATTTCAACTTAATTTGAGGCGGATGAATTAAACAATAATGGAATGGATGTGAACCTTAACATTGAGGGTGATATGAGGTTTTCACTATAATAATAATAAATAAATAAAAATAATAAATAAAACATTAATAATAATAAGCTTCTTACATTTTCATATTTTTTAGGTGGATGATAGGGATTACTGCATGTGGGACGTTTTTCAGAGGTTTTGGTCTGTGGGTTTGCTTCAGCTTGTCCGCAGCTTGTCTGTCATTTCGCAAGACTGTAGGTGTATTGTATTGTATACTTTACTTTGCCTTAACTTTGAGAGAGAGAGAGACCGAGAACGGCAGAATCCTTGAGATCAAATCTGGGCTCACTGCAACCTGACCAGGACAAAACACTTACTCGAGTGGAGGATGTATGTTTCGAAACGTGCAGATTATTCGAAATGGATTTGTGTTCAGAAATAAATTGACCGTAGTTATCAACATTACTATTTAGGGCCCAAGCAGTATAGGGTGCACAGGACCCTTTTGTTTTCCAAAGGATTTTTTTTTCCCCACCTTTTTGGGCTTTTTGGGTCTTAACATGCTCAAAAACTCATGAAATTGGTCGAGGGCTTGGAATCTGCTGCCATTAAGATGTCTGAGATTCGTGTGGCCCGGGGCCCTCAGGGGCCCTCACACGAGATTTTGATGCATAGCTCATACACACCTGCACGTATGCACACAAAACTCCTAGGGGATTTATGCGAGATGCGGGATTTAGGCCAGTTTTTGATATCTCAAATGGGTCAGACATGATATGGCCTTAAACTTATGCTGAAAAGTGATTAATAACTAATCATATTGAGTGACATCATAGTGTGATGCTTATTTTTCTAGCATCTGCAGCCTATTGTACACACATACACGTCACAAATGTTAACACACACGCACACACTCGTACATGCACAAACACACTCATATCACACACATACACACGTATCTCTCTCATACACACAGACACAAACACACACGCATGCACGCATAAACACACACACACACATCACAAATGTTAACACACACACACTCACACACTTCTTGTGTAATCGCTGTCTGATTTTGACTCAGGTTATCCTTTAGAAAGCAGTGAGTGTGATTCAGTGATTGCAGCAACAATACAATAGCGACATCACTAGAACATCAACACACAATTTGTTGTTTCCTTTTAAAACATGTGACGATCTAAGGGTTGATGCTTCTAGAACAAAACAAACAAACAAACCCTGAAGCCCACAGATTCATTCTTATTGCAGTCTTATTTGTTTATTTTTTATGCATTCTTTCCAATTTTATATTGTTTTTACACCTATTTGTTCACATGTTATTAATGACAATTTGATGTCCTTTATTTCACCTATACATATAATAAAACTGTGCATTTGGCGTGTCTGTACATTGCAGATATTTGCAAAATAATTATTTGTGGTGTGGTAAGATGAGTAATAGAACACATCGAGATGTTTTTAGAATTTTCATTTGTCTGTTTGTTTGTGCACGCATCACGTAAAACCTACTGAACGATTTTTAATGGGGTTTTCACAATTGCGTTTGGCCGAGCTTAAGGTAACATACAGATTTTATTTCATCACAATCGGCCCACGGGAAGAGAAGATATGCTACTTTGAATTTTAAATGGAAAACGCCCTTATGTCATCAAAAAAAAAAAAACAGAATGGCGCTGGACATTTTTTTACTACGCACGTTTGAATGTGCAATTGAAATCTACTAAATAAACGCGATCTTGCACGTTAATGCCGCGCACTTCACGGTAACACATACATAAAACTTTTTGGTTCATTCCTAAATTTAACAGATGCCGCTGTACATTTTTAAAAACGTGCTTACTGTATGTGTGCGATCAAATTCCAAATGAACGGCATCGTACGCACATCTAGTTATAAATATATTTCACTTCCTACTACAACCCTGTGCTTTCATATATTGTTAACGCAACTTTCGCTTGTTCTTGAGGACCATGAAATGTCTTAATTAATAAATGACACTTGAATGGTCTGTTACTATAGAAATAATACAATAAGAATTTTTTCGTAATTTAAATCATCCTGTGAATTGCATTGCAGTTGGAAATACTGATCTTAAACTATTGTACATTCAACAACAGACCTTCATACAGGACAGAGAAACTGTACGATAAGAGCGGTGTGTGTAGATTTTCTCTGCAGCCTGAGTATGAGATGAAGATGGTTCCTGCTGGAGAACAGAACAGCGGGTTTAATGTCTCGTGTAAAAAACAGAGAGCCAGGGGAACGCCTACTAATCTGCGCTTCGCTCCCCTGTGTGGCACACGCACCTCGGCTCTGACCGTAATACGCCCCCTGGTGGCTCTGTCACAATCTGCATCCTGTTTCTACCTCTACCCATCCCCCAGATGAACGTGAATAATTGAAGCTGATTCCCCTCTCCACAGCAGCAGCTGGATACTCACACTGAGCTTCATCGTTTTGGTTTTGGTTAGCTCTAAGTAAGCTCAGGTAGAGATAATGGAGTTGTGGTCATGCAGGCTCTTAATGCAAGGCTGAGGAACGCCTCACGCCTCTCATGCACAGTTTGTGTACATTATGTTCTCCCAGTCTGGTGCACCATATGGACGACATGCCTTTGTTTCTCAGCTCAGGAAGGATTTCTCTAATGAATCACGACATGTTGTCCATCACATCTTCCTCGCACGCACACTTAACAGTCATGGCTTTTTTCAGTGAGTCAGATCATTTAGCGCAGCTCACTAATGACAACTGACGCTTGTCTTTTACTAGGAATTCATTCATTCACAGTGAAAAGAATCGTGGCTCTTTATAGGATGTCCATCACTTTTCCTCGAATCTGACGCCTTCATAACATCGACGGGATTTCCGGTGACTCTCTTATGTGACTCTGTCTATCATTTGGCTCCGCTCACTAATAAGAGTTGATTCTTTTATGTATATCACTCACTCGCTCACCATCTATAGAGCTTAATCCTGTATTCAGGGTCACGGGGGGCCTGGAGCCTATACCAGGAGACCCTGGACAGGGTGCCAATCCATCGCAGTGCATAAACACACACACACTCACTCATTCACACACTACGGCAATTTGGGAATGCCAATTAGCCTAACCTACATGTCTTTGGACTGTGGGAGGGAACCGGAGTACCCGGAGGAAACCCACCAAGCACGGGGAGAACATGCAAACTCCATGCACACAGAGACGGGAATCGAGCCTGGCCGGGGAACGAACCTGGACCCTGGCGGTGCAAGGCGACAGTGCTAACCACTACACCACCGTGCCGCCTCTTTTACGTATATCTTAATGATAATTTACATACGCAGTGGCGTAGTGGTTATCGCCCTATCGTCTTGCACCTTCTGGTCTGTAATCTTGGAGTTTACATGTTCTCCCGGCTTGGGCGGTTTCCTCCTGGTACTCCGGTTTCCTCCCACGGTCCAAAGACATGCACATTAGGCTAATTGGAGTTCCCAAATTGCCCGTAGAGTCTGAGTGCAAAGTAAATGCAAATGTAAAATGTAAACGCGTCCATCATGCCTTTCTTCTGCACTCACACTATAATAAATCTTTATATATTTATACAGTATGCTCATTACACACTCACACACACACTCCTGATGCTCTGCTCATTTTGGTTAGATCTCCAGCAGTGAGTTCTAAGTCGACTTTTTTGGTTCCTAATCAGCTACAATACAAGCCGAGTCGTTTCGTGAATGAAGAAGCCTTTAATCCGAGTGGAGAGGAAAAACCTCGGCAGTGCCGGAGATCCAGCCGTAACCTTCAGAGCATTATCCACTGAACTACTGAGCTATGGCATGTATATCCATAAACGCCACACATCAATCTACAATCTACATAATAATCTCCCTGGACTAATGTGTCTCTAATATAGCCCTCACTGAAGAGACCGGAAACACTAGAAAGTGCCAAGCTCTAGCACTAATAACACACATTTCAAGGGAGGAAAGATCTCCGTATCCTCCTCAAAGAGAACCCGGGTTCATTTTATAGGATGTGCTTCCATCTAGTGGGCACGCCGTGTCTTTGTTCCTATCATCTGCTACATAATAATTAAAAATATATATATTATTATGAAATAACCCATCTGACAAAAACATATCACATAAAATATGTAGAAGAAATTAAACAACTGTAGATTTTTCAATTCATAATTATCTTGATTGACCTCTGCGCAGTCTTGTCTGTACAGGGTCTGGGTTCGAGTCCCACCCAAAGTACTAGTATAATAAGTTTAACTAGTACTTCACAGAACAACCCATTCATCCATCCATCCATGATTTAAAATTCTATTATGTATGGAATTCCACTGAATAACACTCTATATATAGTGAATAAAATACTCCATAGATGTGATAACCTGATCATTCAGTACATTCAGGTCGTCAGCTGACTTCATTTTATTGCCACATAATGTTGCTGAGTCGAGACCTGAGCGACTGAAGCAGAAGATCATAACAGTGTCTCCAGAGGCTTGTACAGGGGACACTATGCATGACAGCTTAATGTGCTTCTCTTCTTACCCTGACACGCCCATCACACCGGACTCATCAGATCACATGACCTTTTTTCATCGCTCCAAAGTCCAGTCTTTATTCTCCCTTTCTGATGAGTCTCACTAACAAGTGGTTTTCTTTCTTGATGTTGACAGCTGTTTCTCTGAGGACTTGACTTGCCTGCAGTCGCTCGATGGTTCAGGACTGGAATTTCCTACAAGTCTACCTGAGCCTCCAATGACTACCTGGACTCCATATTAACATCAACTGTTATACTGAACTGCCTGCCACCTATCAATATGAATGCAGATCAGTTCCTGCTTTCTGTTTCACCCAGATGAGGATGGGTTCCCTGTTGAGTCCGGTTCCTCTCAAGGTTTCCTTCTATTGCCATCTCGGGGAGTTTTTCCTTGCCACTGTCGCCCTCAGCTTGCTCATCAGGGACGATCTGACCATTTGGATTCATACACATTCACAACCTTAACTTTTGATTGTGTAAAGCTGCTTTGCGACGATGACAAAAGGTTAAAAGCGCTATACAAATAAAAATGTATTGATTTATGAACACAGCTGTTTAGTTCTAATCTCACAGTGTGTGTGTGTGTGTGTAAATGCTCTTACTTTCACTATTAAACATATCTACTGATTTTTTTTTTACCATGCAACTTCAAGTATCTAAGTGACCTCCGTACAAAGTTGACAGTTCAGAACTGTTCCTCCAGGTTTTGATAATGTGTTGAGGTCTGAACACAGTTCCAGGAACCTGGATTAAAACAGACATGTTGCCGTCTCAGCAAAGGTGGAAAAATGTTTCATGAGACCAAAACAGAACATTATAACCTTGGGACATTAAAAAAAAAAAAAAATAAATAAATAAAAATCCTGATATGACCCCTTCAGTGTGGTGGTGGTATTACACTGTGGAGGTGATTTTCTTGTTCAGAGACTCTGGCATCAGTGAAGACAAACCAAGCACATATTAGAAACCTCTGTCTTAACACAACACAAAGAAAACTTGAGGGTTGAAAATGACACCAGACCAAATAAAGAAGCGATATTATACATTTATTTATTTACAATTTATTTTACAAGAAGTAGAATCCACAGTGAAGTTCAATCATTAACATCCAGTACATTTATGTTTTCCTTAAACGAAGAGTCTTAGCTGCTGGTGAGAAGCATGATCTTCTTTTAACTGTTTAAAAACCTTGTGATCAAAACCTAAAAATGTCTTAAAACATAATTCTGCTCGAGGAATAGATCTCACTTCCTTCTTTCACATAACTAAGAAATCAGGCATCATGTGTGAAGTCTCCTTAATCCAAGAATAAAACATCCCATTTAAATCCTTTAACTTATGGTGTGCTGAAGCCGAACGCCAGTCTGTGAATGATATTTATAGTTAATAAAATCTACTCGTGTCTTGTTGAGGTGAAGATTTCAGCGTAGCAGTTGGTGCTCACATGCGGTGGATGTGCTCGTGATCTGTAAACTGTTTAAGGTTTTGCAGGTTGTCCCACCACGTGAACAGGAAGGTGTTGGCGATCAGGCTGAACCACGGCGTGATCCGCACCTCGCCTCTCTCCGCCTGCTCCAGCATCTCCTTCAGCTCCTCTTTAGAGACGTAGCGGTGAGTTTTCACCTCGTTGGGGTCGGGCTGCAGCTCCACGTCCCTCTGCAGGAACAGGATGTAGTCGATCTCGTGCTCGCCCCACACCCCGTCCGACTCGGCCTTGTAGTGGATGCGGGTCAGGTACGTCATCTCCTCCGGAGGCACCTAACAGCAGAGCATTGAAGTCATAACTTACTAGTGTGTGAGCTTGCATAAATATTCACCCCCCCCTGAACATTTCAACACTTTATGTAGTGTTAAAACCTGGACTGAAGTTTAAATCATTGTGGAAAAAGTGAAATATGAAGCGACTGCAGCCACAGAAAATCCTACCTGAAGTTTGCAAAAAGGCATTTTTTTTAAACAAAAGTGGAAAAATGGTTTTTCAGTCTGATGAGGAAAAAAAGTTTAACTATAACTTTGGCTATAATTGTTAAATGGTACAATGGTGGTACCAAGGTGTGGTGAAGATACACCTCATTAACAAGGACAGAGAAACATGTCATAAAGCTACACCAGTGTAGACTCAAGAACCTCAGTTTTCTGAGAGACAACAGGGCAAGACAACACAACAACAAGACGCAACCACCACCAACATAGGACACCACCACTGCCAACAATTAGGGGTGCTCCGATCAGGATTTTTGGGGCCGATCTCTGATCACTAGAAGCTGTATCGGCCGATACTGATACTGATCACAGGGTCTAGTCATGTAGTATTATTTATTAAACTATATCGAACAACAATGTAAATTAAGTATTGGAATTACAAGAAGAGGAATATCATGAATTGACAACTGTATTTATTGGCAAGCAACATGTGCAACACGTCAACTTAAAACATAGGAGCCTGTGCTTGGTTAGTAATTGGGAACAGTTTAGAGCTCGACAAACACAACTTCCCTGTAGATTGTATAAAATAAAATAAAATAACAGACAAGTAGGACAGGAGTCGCCAGAAGTTCTGCAAGGTCCGCAAGCATCCGCAAGAACCGGCAAAAAAAATTAAACGTTTAATTTTTCATGTTTAAAAAAATTTTCGCACAGAAAGATGGAAGCGTAATGACGGCACCAAAACTCGCGGTGAATCATGATGAAGCGTATTTACAGCCACCGAGCGAAACCGCGCAGGTGAGATAGGGGAATTACCGACAGCTGAGTGAGTAGCGGCGCGCGAGCTGCTGAGCTCTCCCGCTCTTAGCGCGAGCCAACTTTGAAAACTGCTCGTGTTGCTTTACGTGACTAACCTTCAAATGTCTGATGAGTTCGTGGTGTGTCTTTTTCACACAACACGTAAAATTGCCAGACCGGAAGCCATTTTATCAGCGCGCAAACAAATTGTCCCACGAGTTTTGCATCATCTGATTGGCTTTTCTATATCAGCCATTATAGAGACTGCCGATCGAACTTCCCAAAGCGATTATCGGCCGATTATGATGGGCGACCGATCAATCGGGGCACCCCTACCAACAGTGAGACAATACAAGATGGCCACCACCATTGACAACACACCATCACTCCCACCAACAACAAGACATCTAGCACCACCACTTCCAACAATGCCAAGACACGCACCACCCATGAGACACCACATCCGCTAACAAGCCAAGACTGAAGATCACCCACCTCTACCACCGCCAACAGGCCATGACCACGGCCCAAAAACCAGCCAAGACAACGACCATCAACCCCACGGACCAAAAACATCCCAAGACACCCATTATTAACAACGCCAAAGACATCAACCAATCACCGCTGCCAAAAACAAGAAGACACCTACCATCCCCTCCATGAACAAGTCAAGACACCCTTTAAGACAAGATTCCAATTAACAAAAACAACAGACATCCGGCATGACCACTTGCAACAATGCCAAGACAAGACACCACCACTGCCAAAAAAAAAAGAGGCAAGACATCCACTACCGCCTGGACAAGCCTTCAGATAGAGAAATAAACTTGCAGTTGTAATTGTAACTGTTACAAAGTGTTTACCAAAAGTGACGGCACCCAAAGTAAAGGGAGGACATTTCCCACATGAGCTACAGTCCTGATCTTAGTCGTGGTTACAGTCTCTTATTGAGGATAAAAAGCTTGCTACGTTAAAACCACTTCAATCACAGTCACGATCTTGGTCTTTAATAAAAGGTAAACCTTAGAGGTTTTTTGTGCACTATTTAGATTAACCTAAATCATTCTGATATAGGATGACAAGCGACAAAAAATTTAATTTAAAAAATCTGCACAAAATTTTGGTATTGTGCCTAAAAGAGATGCACACCGACTCTTCATTTGAAATGAATGTGGGCTGCCCTTGTGCTTTATATCACTGGAAAGGTCTCGTCACTGTCAAGAAGCACGGCCGTGTTGCGCCCAAGTCGCTCTTCGAGGGATTTATAACGGGTCGAGGTCAGCCATTAGTGTTGGCCTGATTTACATAGGCAGCTCAGTACCTGGTGTGTGGGGATGCCGAGTTCAGCCTGCAGTCTCCTCTGGGCAGCTCGTCTCACTCCGACGCCGTCCTGCTCCTCCAGCTCGGATGGTGTGTACAGAGGGTGACTGCAGCAGGTGTTAGTGAAACACCCTGAGGAAGAGCACGGGAACACACACACTTGATGAATATTAGAGCCGATCCGGATCAGAGATATGAGACAGTGTGGTAAAGATCAGCGTGTTTTAATGGATGTAGAGAGGGAGACCTGGGAAAGTGATCTTAGCATCAGATCTTTGCTGTAAGAGCAGCTTTTCTTCACTGTTAAACAGGAACACACTAAAAGCTCGATGCAGTAATCCTGAAAAAAAAAAACAATTAAAAACACTTACATATGAACACTTACATTAAAAACACTTACATATCTGTGCTTCAGATAACCTGCCATTAATATGAGAGAGTGTTTGTGTGTGTGTGTGTATCAGGTCAGTTCTCAATCATTAGACCTGACACACCAGAGCTACATTATGGTTAATTAGAAACGTTCAGATATCTGCCTTTGCTGATGTTGGAGTTGAGATGGCAGTTCTTCTTAGTGTCCGCTCCCGTCTTCCGGTCGTTCTCGTCCACCACGATGCACATCTCGGCCAGCAGGCGGACCTGCTTCTCATCCAGGTTATCCGTGTTTATTTCTGGCATCCTTATACCGGCCTGATTACAGTGTGTAGCAGCACACCTGTGAAAACACAAAGGAGTCCAAAACACACAAATACTTGAGCAAATATAACACGCATGGCGTACAAGAGACTATCTGAACTAACATACTCTATATGAAGCATCAATAAATGGTGGGCTGCAGTCCAGATCCGGATCGAGTGACAGTTCTATTAATATTACAGAAACGCTATGGATATTTGAAATTGCTTATTTTTATAGCCCTACAATGACTGTGTATATATCTGAATCCTGATACCAACTTAAAATTCTCAAAGAAGAAATTGAATTTAACTGCACCTTCTTAGATTTTAATCCAGTACCACGTCTCTATACTTTGGCATTTTGACATTCTATATTCTTACAATTGTAAACCTTAGTTTAACAAGTACAGCAAGTCTCCTACATACAAACTTCAATCGTGTACAGATGTTCACCCGTGGGATTTAGGAATCATCACATGTCCATATCATATCATCACCTATATCGTCACGTGCAGTCAGCGTGCATCCTCTCCAAGGCAGTACAAGCCCAGGATGTCCGGAAGCAAGCATAAAAGCAGCGGTGAGAAACACCAAGCAATAACGATGGAGACAAAATTGAAACGAATCGAGTGAATGGAGCGAGGTGTAAAGCTCAACCGTCAGCACGGTTATAAAGAACATTGTGCTGTAATATACTGCGTATAGCCAAATGTGTTGGTGTCCTAGTAACTAGACAATGTTTGTTGGACGTACGAACAAACTGGACCTAAAGATGAGCTCTCGGAACAGAACCCGTTTATACATTATGTAGGGGACTTACTGTACATATATACCTTAAGACACTCTACACCATTACAGGCAGCACTGTGTAGGCGGAGCAATATTATTTAGAACTGTAAAAACATCTGAATGAAATCTAATATCATATCAGGACATGTTTTATAAAATCGTGATACTAATAGAATCGCAATACAAATCAAATCGGCACCCAGGTATCGTCATGATATTGGATCGGTTTGTCCCTGATGATTCCCTTCCCTAATAACTAACACACACACACACACACACACACACACACACACACACAGAGTAATTAAAGTTCACTGCACTGCCAGAATAAAACCTGATTACAAACAGATGTGGATTAAACGTCTCCTTACAGAAAACTTGACATCACCATAACAACCAGGCTGTACATCATAACACGTGCATTAATATACAAGTTATCTATAAACAACAACAACAACAGGGTTATTAATAAGAGTAGTAATGCTGATCAGGCTGCACCTGTTGAGTAGAGCGCAGCGCAGTACAGGAGCGAGCCGCAGCTCTATAGGTTACCTATAATAGTAATATTATTATCATTAATAGTGTATTATTAATGATGATGATGATGATGATGATGAGGTTGTACCTGGTGAGTGTAGGAGCGAGCCGGAGCGCTGGGAGCAGGACAGGCCTCAGTCCTGACACTCCGCCGGGTTTTAACACCGCGCGTCCCTCACCAGCCACCGTCCTCAGCACCGCCCCCAACGCGCGCGCCATAGCGAGATGGTGCACACGGACCAATCAAAACACTCGGACCATCAGACCACCTGCGCCCAGGATCACCATGGTTACCGCACCGGCGCCGTCACAACATTACACGAGCGTGTACGCACATATTAATGCCCGGTACTTACCCTCTGTCTGTTATAAATCTCTGTTCGGGTTATAAATCCGATGATTCAGCAAATTTTGCAACGCCGTCCTCATCTCACACGGCGGAATCAAAATGGAGGACTCGAGCTGGGTAAGGTGTGACGTAATGACAATAAATCCACGGCATTGGTGGGAACGGATCACGTGGGGTACGTCTGTTATTATAATTATACAAAAAATAATGTAAACGTTTAATTTGTAAAAAAAAAGTTTTAAATACATTTGTTAAAAAAAAGAAATCAATTAATAACAATAACCATAATGCCATCCATAATATTCATAATGATAATATTTATAACACAACAACAATAATAATAATAAGCAACAAATCAACATTGCCAAAATTTAAATGTAAAGCTTATTAATATTTTTTGCGCAGCAATAGTAATATAATCCGGAAGTTCATGAAAAGCTGAATACTGATATGATATTTTAAATACCGAACAGACGAAGAATAGATATGAAAAGTCACAGAGAAGCAAGAAGAAGCAAACGTAACCACCACCATCAACAATATAATGAATAATATTTAAAGTTATAATATAATAAGTTATTTTGTTAAAAAAATATTTACAACTTATGATATTCAGATTTCTTCATAAAAGTAATGCGTGTGAGGATAAGGTGTGTGGATGTAGATACTGTACATTTATTATTACTTTAATAAAACATCATTCCATGATAACACATGGATAGCATATATATTCTTTTTGAATTCAAAATAAACGTAGTGAAATTAGTTTATTATTATTATCACTTTAGGCTGCAGTGTATTCTACATGTATTGCAATTTTGTCTTTTTTTCTTTGCCATTACAGTATTTTACACTGTCTCAGTAGAAGCTCTTAATAAAACCCCGTTAAAATAATATATATATATATAAAAAATAAAAAGCATTGACCAGCCGATTAGAGGCTGGTCTGTCTTGCGCATGCGCGTTACTGACCTCGCGCTGTCTACGCTTGCGCATGCGCAGCGCTGTCCTCTGGCTGTCAGTGCTTACGCATGCGCAGTGTCAGTCGTCCAGGGACGCGGCAGTGACAGTCAGTGAGCTGGTCTCCTCCTTGGCGGTGTAAACGCTTTCTCTCAGCGTTAGAGCATTGACCTATCTCTCTTTTAAAAGATGCTGTTCGTGTTCCTGACGCGCTGTCACGTATCTGAGCGTTCTCACTGACTCGGTTATACACGTGAGTATGAGCATTGTGTGTTTGTTGTGCAGCTAGCAGCGGAGCTAGCTGTGTGTATGCGTTAGCTTACAGAGTGAGCTAACTGTCTGAGTCTTTATTAACACTCACTTCTGCTGGGTTTCTGAGAAATGTTGAACACTAAGGGTTTAATTAGTATTTCCTTTTGTGCTGTGTGTGTGTGTTGAGAGTTGGGCTTAATAGTTAACCTTCATGTCCTTAGCGCAGGAAGCCCCGGGCTAGCTGTGTTTACATAACGGCAGAGATGATCACAGTGCCAGGATCTGATCGTGGGATTTATTTTAACACACAGGAATGTAAATCTTCAATTACAGTCGAATAAAACCCTGTAAAATAGTGTACAATAGCCTCGAGATGATTAGAGACTGATCATTCCTGTTCTTAGTTATACCAAGGGGTGGTTATAGGGGTCTGTGCGAAAAAAAAAATGGCAAAGACCCCAGTGGTGGTTATACCAGGGGTCTGTCCGAAAAAAATAAAACGGTTTTATTGCTGGTTATACCAGGAGTTTGGGCGAAAAAATAAATAAATAAAACGTTTTTATTGGTGGTTATACCAGGGGTCTGGGTGAAAGAAAATGGCAAATTCCAAACTTTTGGTTATACCAGGTTCCAGACGATTAGATATAAATAATGTCTAGGGTGGTTGTTCCAGGTCTTGTGGAGGGCATAAATCCAAGGATCATCCGTTTTTCATTGTTTATACACTGTAAAGCTTATGGATTAAGCCATCATGTATTAGAGGAGTATGATTATACAGTGGAACCTTGGATTACAAGCATAATTCGTTCCGGAAGTGGGCTTGTGTTCCAAAACACTCGTAAACCAAATCATCATTTTCCCATAAGAAATTATGAAAACTCACATTATTCGTTCCACAGCCCCCAAAATTAAATACATAAAAACAATTAATACATTCTATAAAATGAAAATGAAACAAATTAATCTGCACTTGACCTTTTAAAAAAAAAAGTACAAATAAATCCAGACAGATAAGTGTTTCCGTTTCCGGTAAAGTAAAAAAAAACAAAAAAAACAAATGAACCAGCAGCTTACCTTTGAAAATAATCGCGACAGAGCAGAGTTTGTGTGTGTTGGTGAAGCCGGGGAGGGGGTGAAAAGGTGAGAGAGCGTCTGTGCGTGTGTCAGGGTGTTTGCGTGTGTGTGTCGGTGTCAAATTACGCGCACGCACACACATAAGAGAGAAAGAATTTCGCAGCGCAAGAGTGACGCTCAGTGTCAAAATAAGAGTCGCATGCGTGATACATGATACTCGGCGCTCGTAAACTAATACTTGCTCGGTTTCCGATTATAAATTTATTAAAAATCTTTGCTCGCGGAAGACTCGTAAACCATGTTACTCGCAATTCGAGGTTCCACTGTATTTAAGGAGGATGTCATGTCTGGGCAGTGATTCGTTGGAGTCAATAACACTTTCCCTAAATAATTTCACACACAGGTATCTAAATCTTCTAATCTACAGCCAGTCTACATCTAAATATTTATTGTTTTAAATTTGTATGATCTTTTTTATTTTTATTTATGCGGAATGGGAATTCTGCATGTTAAGGAAAGCATTTAAACACTCCCTAATGTGTGTGTCTTTGTGTGTCCTGACATCAATCTGAATTAACACCTACACTTCCTGAAATAACATTAATATAACTTACACTTAAAAAATATATATATACATATATGGATGTCCACCAGGGGGAATTAGTTCACTTTATCACTTAAGCGGTAACGTGAAATAACTCCCCCTGGTGGACCCAGAAATGGTTAAACCTTCTCCATCTTCTCCTCCTGGAGACTCCTTCCATCATCTCCATATACACACACACACACACACACACACACACACACACACAAAATAGTAGTTTTTTGTTTTTTCTTTCCTTTTTTAAAAATGTTTTTATTTTGCAACTCGTTTATAACCCAGAAACAAGCTTTTGATTAGGTTAAAAAAAACAACCTGTGATTAGAGTTACACCCACATACACACTTTCAAAGAGCAATATTTTGATGTAACAGCACAGTCTGGAGTGTATTATTCTCCTGTAGTGCTTATGTACCCAAGCACTAGTGAAACACTGGGAAAAGTGCATTAGTGTAGAAATAAAAGTAAACTGTGTTCTGTTATTCTGCACAATCAAAGTCCCGGTTTAACTCGAACGCTATGCTAGTGTCAGGTACGACATCCTGAGGTAATCAGAACCTGTTTGCTTTGCTTTGCTTTGCGACATAAGTGCTCATGCGTGAAGATGTTTAAATCATGGCTGTAAAGGAACTCACATGATCAGCGGATTGCATAGGCTCTGGGGTTTAAACTTACTGTATGTTGCACGGTAGCATGGGAATCACCAGGTATCGCCTGATACGATATCACCACGATACCCAGATGCTGGTTTGATTATTTATTTATTCTCTAAATATCACGATTAAAAAAAAATTGTTAGAATTCTAAAAAACACTTGCTTTGCTGTGGAAACAGTTTAGAGTGCCCTCTAAAGGATAATATAGGAACTGCAACACGGTACTAAATAAGGAGTAATAATAAGTAGAGTTTTGAAAACAGTACTATACCAGCATTTTGAAACAATCTGTTCGATCTGTCTCTTTAAGCACCGTGATCACAGCCCCTCTAATAAAACCCCACTTTTATTGTTTTGTTTGAATGACGAGATGGCAGCAGTAATGAAGCGGCAGAGAGTGATAGATAAACTGAGATATTTCTGTGATATTAAATCGGGTGAAAAAGACCAGCATCTAAACACAGAAGTTTTAAAGTGTAGAGTCGGTTTTATATCGGGACACATTCGCTGAACAGTCTACATCCTCCCCTCTGTTTCTTAGGGCCTCCAGAACAGCTCAACACCCAAATGTGAGAACAGGGCCTGTATTTACTAAGCGTCTTACAGTAGAACATTGCTCCTAAGTGGCCAAAAATTCTCAGAGTGGTGCTATTTTGGTCCTACTTTTAGGAGTGAGAGTAAGAGCTATTTATTAAGATGCTTAAAATAGGAAATCACTCTTCCAGTACCACCGCCAAAATGTAGTAAAGCTCCAGAGGTGTCCTAAGTAGTTAGAAGTAGTGAGGACATGGTGTGCAGGCAGAGACGCGCACGGAAGAGAGACGTTTTAGTAACATTGAGGGATACGGAGCTCATAAAAGGCACGTTTGGACATAAAATAAAATAAATTGTTTTTATTTATTTATTTTTTATATAGTATGTAGGGTTGGGTATCGTTTGGGGTTTTTTCGATACCGGTGCCAAATCGATACTTTTAAACCGGTACCGGTGCCAAAACGGTGCCTGAACCGATACTTTGCAAAAGCCACAAAATGATGGTGGATGACTCAAGAATACATTTTTATTGAACAAAACATTTAATGCTTAAAATTTAACAATATATTAAAAGCCCTGTGGAGTTCCTCCACCTTCTCCTTAATCAAATTGGCCTTCTTTGCAATGGTAAGTGGGGTCACTGTTGTAGTACTACTAGTACTAGCTGGAAAGGCATAATTATAAACAGAATCCATTTGTTAGCATGGATGCAAGATTTGCATTTTGCAATTAACATTACATTAGCCTACTCCTACATTGGACTCCTTTTTGCTACGGTTGGTATGACTGGGGCTGGGGTCGTCCACACCAATAGTGCCAGCTGTTGTCCGCAAGCCGTCAGACACGGTGCATCCCTCTGCTTTTAAGTTTATTCCGTGTGCCCTCAAATGTTTCATTAGATTTGACGTGTTTCCCCCTTTACACACAACTGCCGAAAACATTTACTGCATGTCGCGGGGTCGGAATCCTTTCTTGTGAAATATAGCCACACTTTCGACCGTTTAGTTTTAGCCATTTTAACGAAAGTTAATTTAGGAAGTTAGCCCAATTTAGCCCTGCTGCCGTCAAATTGAGTGTAATGTTAGTTGCTGCATTCACGCGCATCTCGGATTGTCTCATTTCCTGATGATTTGTGCTTTTAATTTTTTATATCTAATGTAATGCACTTTTAAACTACAAAAATAACATGGAGAGTAGCATTACTGCAACAATGTTTTGGATTTGTATTATCAAAGCTTCCCGAAGTCCTCAAGATTTTTCTAATTAAGGAAATAATTTATTTATTCACCCCATGAATGCGAGAACAAATATTTCATTCGACAGTTCAGGCATTTATGAGGCACCGAAATTCGCGTTCTGTTTCGGTCCGGTACATAACGGTTATATAGGTACTGGTGCCGTATTGACAACGGTTTTCGGTACCCAACCTTAATAGTATGTGCTATCCATAGGTGACTGATACTGTAGTTTTTTAAAATTGTTTTAGTAATTATGAAGATGCAGGTTTAAAACAGTGACTCAGCTGATAGTGTCGGAAATAATGAATCATGAATTGACTAAACCAGCTGGTTCTAATGATCTCTTTAGCCGGAGGCGAGAACTAATTAGTGACATCACCTGTTTTGTGAATTGTAACTCATGCCATATGTTAATCTGAACACTTTTGGCCTCCGATGTACCCAAGATTCACAGGGTGTCTAAACAGTAAGAACGCAAAATGATGAATTTAAGTATAGACCAGGCTGCAGTGTTTCATGCTACAGTGCAGTGCAAGTCACACCACAGAGGCGTGGATTATTTTCCCATAACATGCTAATACCTGATGCAAATCAGTGGAAGGAGTATCCATTTGTTTTTAGGCAAACAGCGAAGGTGTACCTGCAGCTCCGTCCGCTTGCGGATACTGGCACTACAGTTCCCTGTGAATGGAGTGTGCGGTCAACTCGCTGATCCACTGTAACGCCTTGGTGACGGTGATGCTGTCTACAGCTACGTCGCATTATGATGTGGAAACTAATGATGAAAACAGATTTTTTAAATCAAATTTAGAGAACCTTTAATTTCCTAAATTTCAATGTCACTGCTCAGTCTTATTTGAAATTATCTAAACAGGGATGAAAGAGCAGTTTTTAAAGCATATTTTATGAGTTACATATTTTTTTTGTAGCACAGAATTAAAATATATAGTTGCAGGCAATGAGCGGGCCCAAGCACCCTGTGCCATCGCCACCCGGGCACACTGTGCAACCTGAGCATGTTAAGACCTACAAAAAGCCATCGCCGCCCAATTGCACCGCACAACTTGCACACTTCACACACTATATAGGGCTGATGTCAGTTTGGGCCCTAAATATTAGTTGAGTGCGTTAGTGTATGTGTGTGTGACAAGAAAATGTGTTTGTGCATGCGTGTTTGTGTGTGTAAGTGATGTGATTTGTGATGAACATTTGTGATATGTGTGTGTGTACAATAGGCCGCAGATTGTGTCACTCAATATGATGTCTCTCAATATAACGCCACACAGAAAGTCATTAACCCATTTTCAGTGTAAGTTTAAGGCGTCGTCACGGTTTATCCATTTGAGATATCAAAAATCCCACAAACTCTACAATTTTGCATCCTCAATGTCTTTAGATCACATCAACCCGCTTTGCTGGCGATCGTATAAATCTCCTAGAAGGAGTATATCAAAATCCATTGGATGCGTTTTTTCGGAAGACCCAAAATAACTGACTTCTTGTTGAGTCGAGCACCGGATATGCAGTGCAAAAGTTGTTCGGCTCAATGAGATCTAAATGTGTACCAAGTTTCGTGTGCATACGTGCGAGTGTGTATGAGCTATGCAGCAAAATCTCGTGTGAGCGCCCCGGGCCACGCGACTCTCAGGCATCCTAATGGCAGCAGATTCCAACCAGTCTGCGAATTTTCTGGAGTTTTTAATCATGTTAAGACCCCCAAAAAGAATAAAGAATATAAGAAGAGCCCCTCCCTCAGCCTTTAGCTCTACTGGTCTGTGGAGGGGCGTGGCTCGGCAGTAACTTTGCATTCAGACAAGGAATGAAATAAAAGTAAAGAAGTCGCATCATCGTTACTTACAGAGGTTTTTCAGCTGTAAACTTAACACACACACACTTTAATAGAGCTTTGAGATGGCGGTAAAGCAGTGTGGCTAAAATACGGGACCTTTTAAGCGACGCTGAC
>JAAGKR010011081.1:0-20511 GCA_011419295.1 Clarias macrocephalus | reverse complement strand
TGTGTGTGTGTGTGTGTGTGTGTGTGTGTGTGTGTGTGTGTGTGTGTGTGTGTGTCCTCAGCCATACACGGTTGCCTCATCTGAATCTAATCTTCATGTGTTGTTAGTTTCCTCCTGTGTATGCACTAACAGAACATATCTGTACACACTCATGGCCAAATGTATATACACTGAATGTAATGAACGGCGATGTGGAGGCCTTGAGGTTCAAAGAAATAAAGAGTTTATGGGTCTAAATGAAGCCGACTTTGTTGTTCTTTCTGTTCTGTAATGATTCCAGTTGTTTTTCTCCTTCATTGCCAAAAAATGAGAACGAAACTTGGGTCAACTTGGGGCACTTTCACACTCATTAGGCTGTTTGCTGAGCCTGAGTCAGAGCAAAATCAATATGTTTGGTTTCTTTGCTCTTTGGTTTACTTTGGTTTTTAAACTATGTGTAATTAATTAATTAAACCTTAAAGGAATCAAATGTTTCCTGATGGCTAGGGCTTTAGTCTAGACTTTGTCTACAGCTAGGACGAGCTGAGGTCAAGTCCAGATCAAGTCTTAATGAGATCGTCCATTCAAGATCAATTCCAAATGACGTCTTTTTTCAAAACACACCAATGTGTTTTCCAAAAGAAGAAATGACTTCTTGCCAAAGTTTGTGCATTTAATAAATTTTAAGCTCAGCAAAACCAGTGCCCAAAACTGAGACGTAGAAATCCAAGACGACTCCAAGCCAATACAGAAAAAGAACATCTTGAGAACAGACCCGAGTCCTGCAGTCTTACTAAGGGGCCTGTTTGATGTGAGCTGTCATGTGTAAAAGTTAGTATTAAATGCAAATTAAGTATTGAATACAATTACAAAGAACTTTTTTACACAAAAAAATAAATAAAAAATGGAACAAAAATGGAACCAAAAAGAAAAACCATGCAGGCAGTGCTAAGTACTGTACCCGCTTACTGGTGCTGCAAATTATCACCCCTTATTTAACTGATCAGCAGCAGCTGTGCAGACGACTATAAAAGCAGAAGTTTTGGCAGTTTGCTTATCTGGAGCGTTCAAGTGTCTGAACACAATGCCAAGAGGAACAGACATGAGCAATGGTCTTAGAGAAGCAACTGTTGCTGCATATCAATCTGGAAAGGGTTAGAAAACCATATCCAATCAATTTTGAGTGCAACATTCGACCGTGAGAAAGATTATTCACAGTGAAAGGCATTCAAGACAGCTGCCAATCTTCCCAGAAGTGGACGTCTCAGTACATTTACCCCAAAGTCAGAGTGTGAAATACACAGAGAAAAAAATAATAATAATAACATGAGTTACATACATCTCAGACCCTACTGAGCATGTTAATTGTTAAAGTCTATGACGGCACAATTACAAGAAGACTGAATAAGTATGGTTTGTTTGGATGGCTTCCAGGAGCAAGCCTTTTCTGTCTAAAAAAAAAAAAAACTACGAATGAGGTCTGCAAATGTGAAACAATTTGGAACAAAGTCCTATGGAGACATGAGACCAAAGAAGTTTGGCCTTAATGCCCAGCGTGATGTTTGGCAAAAACCAAACAGCATTTCTTGAGAAACACCTCATACCCGCTGTCAAGCACGGCAGGGCAGGGGTGGTGATTTGTGTTCGTTTTGCACCCACAGGACGCGGGCACCTTGCAGTCATTGAGGCGACCTTGAACTCATCTGTATACCAGATAATTCTAGAGGCAAATGTAAGGCCATCTGTCCGACAGCTAGAACTTGTTTTTTTTTTCCTGCATTACAAATTTGGTTATGCAACAGAACCACACCAGTAAATCTAAATCAGATTGGATGAAAAATAAAAGAATCAAAGTTTCTCTCAACTAAATTGAAATTCTTTGAAGCAATGTTGTAAATGAGACTGGATCAAAACGCTGTGAGAGACTGATGAAGTCATGCAGGACATGATTACTTTGCTCTACAAACTGTTGCATAATGGGTTGCTTAGTATTGCCCGCATGATATTTTCTTTATGGCTTGGTTTTTGTTAAATAAATAATGGTATGGTGAACAAAAGTTACATAATTTTTTATCTGAAATTGTATTTGCCTAATACTAAAACCTGCTACGATCAGATTATTTTTTTAAGATGTTCTTACACAAAAACATCACATTAAAAGCGAGAGCACTAACTTTTACACATTACTGTACATGTGCGATTAAGCACAAATATACAGGGGTTGGACAATGAAACTGAAACGCCTGGTTTTAGACCACAATAATTCATTAGGATGGTGTCGGGCCTCTTTTTGCGGCAATCAGTTCCTCTTGGTAATGACAGATACAAGTCCTGCACGGTGGGCCGGAGGGATTTTGATCCGTTCTTCTTGCAGAATAGTGTCCAGGTCACAATGTGATGCTGGTGGAGGAAAACGTTTCCTGACTCGCTCCTCCAAAACACCCCAAAGTGCCTCAATAATATTTAGATCTGGTGACTGTGCAGGCCATGGGAGATGTTCAACTTCACTTTCATCTTCATCAAACCACTCTGTCACCAGTCTTGCTGTGTGTATTGGTGCATTATCATCCTGATACACAGCACCACCTTCAGGATACAATGTTTGAATCATTGGGTGCACATGGTCCTCCAGAATGGTTCAGTAGTCCTTGGCAGTGACGCGCTCATCTAGCACAAGGCCTACAGTAGGGAATGCCATGATATTGCAGCACAAACCATCACTCATCTACCCGCATGCTTCACTCTGGGCATGCAACAGTCTGGGTGATGCGCTTCTTTGGGGCTCCTCCACACCGTAACTCTCCTGCATGTGGGAAAAGCAATGAAGGTGGACTCATCAGAGAATAATACTTGTTTCATATTCTCCACATCCCAAGATTATCACTTTTGGCACCATTGAAACCGACGTTTGGCATTGGTACGAGTGACCAAAGGTTTGGCTATAGCAGCCCGGCCATGTGTGGAGCTCCTGACGAAGAGTTTTGGTGGAAACAGGAGAGTTGAGATGCACATTTAATTCTGCAGTGAGCTGGGCAGCTGTGGTTTTATGTTTTTTGGGTCCAACCCCTGTACTTTTGAAATACATTTGTCACTTATTACTCAAAGAAAAAAATATGATGAAATTATTGTGATGTTCCTGGAGGTCAAGAGCGTTCAGCACTAGTATTTTAGATCTGTATTAATTATATTCACTTGGAAGCTTTGAAATAAGCATATAAGTATTTTTTCAAATACTTTTCCACATGACCTTCCTATATAGCATGAGCACAATAGTCGGTACTGAAACCACTGCTCGATTCTATTAGGCAGCATGAATAGAAATGTCCGCTCGTACCTGACTGATGAATGTGCTTCATGTTTTATTAGTTTCTATGCAGGAATGTATTGAGGACGCTCTCTCACCTTTCTTTTTCGGTTCTCTCAATGCACAATGTCAGCGTGCGTGGTGTGCGGTGAGTGCATAGTGTGTGGGTTCAGCTTCCTGAGCCCCAGGGCAATAGCTCTAGTGTGACATTTCATTAGTTTGTGCTGTGCTAGATGCTTCTCCACGTTAATTCAATCAGCATGAAGACACAACACATGGGTTTGCATGTTTTTTCTAGTGCAGTTCTGATGCGTCTTGCTGTAATTTATATTTTAGTGGAAAAAAAAAATCTGAGCATGGATTGACAGGTTTCATTTATCATGCTTGTGATTATAGGTGAGTGTGTTTGCCATAGGCTTTGTTTATTTGTCCATGAACACCTTGTGGACAAGGTTATGTCTGGTTCCTGGTCATGGTGATATGAATATTGCTTATACTGTATATCCTTGTGCAGGCTTTATAAGTGATTTTCATCCAAATAGAAAATCACATTATTCTGATAATTATTTGATATAAATAAAATACACTGTACAAAGACCATGTAGCAATATTCACATTCAACTTTTTAATCAGTTACACAATGGTACTATGCTCAAATGCTGTGAAAATCTGTCTTCCCAAAATTAATTCAGTCCTCTGTGGGTTGTGTAATGGTGCATTGATAAAAAATAAAAAAACATCAAAAACCATAAGCTATAATAGAAGTGAGTGGCAATTGTAATTTATGTTTACTGTATTTCAAGACATAACCCCGCTCAATAGGTCAAAACCCTGTGTCTACTTAAAAATATACATTAAATAAATACATTTTAAATACAGACAGTCCTCGACTTATGAACGAGTTCTGTTCCGGGAGCACGTTCGTAAGTTGGATTTGTTCTTAAGTTCGACAAAGTAAGTCTTAAACGTCTTTGACATGAATGTACAATGTAAAGCATACCAAGCTACTTCACTAAATATCTGTCCCCTTTTCCCCACACTGCCATCATGTGGCCAAAAACTGTAAGTGTCCCGAAGGCGCCTTTAAATCGCGAGGGGAATCCCGAATGCCATTTTGTCTGAGAGCTGTTTTCCATTTGATTGGACTGTGAACTCTGTTTTCTGCTTCCGGACTGATTTATTAAAACCAGTGAGGCCGAATAATTGTTCCCGCACCCCCACACGCAAACACATGCAACATACATCACTCTTTTTATACATTCACATTCATCGACATTTTTATTCAGCCACCTTTACTCTGATACTCCCTACTAAAATCCATTGGAACCAACTGCCTTCAGAAGTCACTTAATTAGTAAATAGAATTCACTTGTATGTAATTTAATCTCAGTATAAATACTGCTGTTCTGTGAAGCCCTCAGAAGTTTGTTAGAGAACATTAGTGAACGAACTGCATCACAAAGCCCAAGGAACAGTTATAAAAAGGTTAGGTTATAAAAAAAATATCCCAAGCTTTTAACATCTCACAGAGCACATGGAGAGAGTATGGTACAATCGCAAACCTACCAAGTCATGGCCATCCACCTAAACTGAGAGTTCGGGCAAGAGGCCCATTGGAACTCTGGAGGAGCTGCAGAGACCCACAGCTCAGGTGGGAGAATCACACAGGTGGACTCTGTTTACTAATAAGGTGACGTCTGGAGGCAATCGGTTCCACTGGTTTGGGGTATCAGAGTAAAGAGGGCTGAATACAAATGCATGCAAAATGTATCATTTTGCTTCGACTACACAGTTATGTTCCACTTTGTGTTGGTCTATCGCATTCAATCACAATAAAATACATTGGCATTTGTGGTTGTGACATTTTGTGAAAAAATGTGGAAAAGAACAAGGGGTAGGAATACTTTTGAAAGGCACTGTATGTAAAAACTGTACCATAGAATAGTAATGAATTAAATGCATATAAATACCTTCCATCCAGGCTCATAGACAAATTCATTAAACTGAATTAAAAAATATATATATATTCAAATTGAACTATATATAGTGTATATACAGGGGTTGGACAATGAAACTGAAACACTGGCCAATTTAGTGTTGGAGGTTTCATGGCTTAATTTGACCAGCACAGTTTTGATTAAAATACTGCAATGCACACAACATTATGGGTGACATATCAGAGTTCAAAAGAGAACAAATTGTTGGTGCACATCTTGCTGGTGCATCTGTGACCAAGGCAGCAAGTGTTGGTGATGCATCAAGAGTCACGGTATCCAGGGTAACGTCAGCATGCCACCAAGAAAGAATCAAATCACATCCAACAGGAGTAACTGTGGACGCATAAAACCAAACTCACTGCAGAATTAAATGTGCACCTCAACTCCTCTGTTTCCACCAAAACTCTTCGTCAGGAGCTCCACAGGGTCGATGTACATGGCCGGGCTGCTATAGACAAACCTTTGGTCACTTGTGCCAATGCCAAGCGTCGGTTTCAATGGTGCCAGAAGTGAAAATCTTGGGCTGTGGACAATGTGAAACATGCATTGTTTTCTGATGAGTCCACCTTCACTGTCTTTCCCACATCCGGGAGAGTTACGGTGTGGAGGAGCTCCAAAGAAGCGTACCAGCCAGACTGTTGCATGCCCAGCATGGGGGTGGATCAGTGAAGGTTTGGGCTACAATATCATGGCATTCCCGAGGCCCAATACTTGTGCTAGATGGGCGCGTCACTGCCAAGGACTACTGAACCATTCTTGAGGACCATGTGCACCCAATGGTTCAAACATTGTATCCTGAAGGCGACGCCATGTATCAGGATGATAATGCACCAATACACACAGCAAGACTGGTGACAGAGTGGTTTGATGAACATGAAAGTTAAGTTGAACATCTCCCATGGCCTGCACAGTCACCAGATCTAAATATTATTGAGCGAGTCAGGAAACGTTTTCCTCCACCAGCATCATGTACTGTAGTGACCTGGACACTATTCTGCTAGAAGAACGGCTCAAAATCCCCCTGGCCGCTGTGCAGGACTTGTATCTTTCATTCCCAAGACGAATTGATGCTGTATTGGCCGCAGAATGAGGCCCTACACCATACTAATGAATTATTGTGGTCTAAAACCAGGCGTTTCGGTTTCATTGTCCAATATATAATTATTACGTCAAAGCAGTTAAATCTGGAACAATTTTTTGTAGTGTGGTGTAATTCATTCATACATTCATTTATTTATGTTTTTCGCACAAACACTAGTTTAAATGTTAAAAATTAATAATAATAAATCTTGACTTCTTAGAGAGAAAATGCTATATTTGCTAAAAGACCTGGGAGGCTGAGACAGAGCTGTTTATTCCACTTTATTGTCAAATCGAGGTTGGGTAATTTGACACTATGATATTGATATTGCAATGAATAATTGCACAACACTGTGCATCAGTGTATCTATGGCGAAGTAACTCAGCACTACCACGAACACAGTGACAGTGTTGGATTAGCTACACTGCATGGCCAAAAGTTCGCAGACACCAGACAATTAAACTCATATGTGAGGGCAGAATGTTGGAAGCATACAGTACAATTATATGGGATGTCTTTGTATGCTGTAGCTTTACTGGGACATTTAAATGGCCCCAAACCTGTTCCAGCATGACGGCGGCACCTGTGGACAAAGCGAGCCTGAAGAGTGACCTCATTAATGCCCATGTACAAGGTATTACAGTAGCCAAAAAATTGGAATGGGATGTTCATAAAAAGACATAGGAGTCTATAGGTCAGGTCATGTGTGTGCATTGTGACCTGCAACACACTGCCATGTTATAGAGGGTGTATTCCCAATTGCTTCCAGCGACACACCATATCCATCACAGGTTACCACTTGTTTACTCTGTCCCACACTCCAAGCATTTTGGGAGTTGAGACGAGACCCATATAGATACAGGGTGGAAATGTGGAACATGAAATGTAAGTTTTTTTGTTTGTTTGTTTTTTTAAACTGCTAGAAAACAAAATTTGTAATGTCAGTATAGACACTCTCTCACTCACTCATCATCTATACCGCTATATTATATATACCACTTAATCCTGTATTCAGGGTCGCTGGGAGCCTGGAGTCTATCCCAGGAGACTTAGGGCACATGGCAGGGTACACCCTGGAGAGGGTGCCAATCCATCGCAGGGCACACACACACACACACTCACTCATTCACACACTACGGGCAATTTGGGAACGCCAATTAGCCTAACTTGCATGTCTTTGGGAGGAAACCAGAGTACCCGGAGGAAACCCACCAAGCATGGGGAGAACTTGCCAACTCCATGCACACAGAGACGGGAATTGAGCCTGGCCGGGGATCGAACCCGGACCCTGGCGGTGCAAGGCGACTCCAAGCAAGGCGACAGTGCAAGGCGACGATGCTAACCACTACACCACTATGGCAGACGTGCCGCCTCAGTATAGACAGTGGATTAGTATTGTGATCTGATACCACTTTTCTCCCCACATTATCACTACAGTAGTGCTGCATGGATTTATCTTCACTTACCCCAGCTACAGAAAGATTTAAGATTAAATTATAAAAAATAAAAAAAAAGTTCCAAGAAGAACCATTTTAAAAAGGCAAAGAAGTCTTATCTACCTTTGAAGAACCACTGAAGAGATCTGTTTAAAGAATGACTCTGGATGTTTTACAGTGTTTGATGTTGTGAAAAAGAAAAAGAAAAAAGAGCCACATACTGTATATGAATGCGAATTGTGGTTTACAAACTAAAGCAACATCTGTGCTGTTGTGTATGTGCTGTAGTTTACTTCTTTGACTAAAGCAACCAAAGAAAACGCTCTTGCCAGCAGAACTAGAATTCCCAATTTTGCCCTCATTTACTCTATTGAATCCGGGCATCTCCCAGGCTGCTCTGGTGAATAATAAATGGTGTTTGATTTGCCGTGATCTGTGCCTGGAGGTCTCCTAACAGTCCTTACCATTCGTCCCGGGTTTTCCATACAGACCCTGGATGTTCAAAGTGCTCTTTGAGGACTAAAATAAGCCCCAAAAAAGCCGGCATGAAAGAGGCAAATCTATCCACCTGGAGATGAAACGGTCTCTTTTAGGTCTCTTTCTCCCTCTCTCGGTCTTCCTCCTTCCCTTGCACGCCTTTCTTTCCCCGTTATTTGTCCTCTGCAGCCCAATCACGTCCGAGCGAAAGCAATTTCAGGGGGCCGACCTGATGCTAATAGCACGCCAGCTGCTTTATGGCAGGAGACAAAAGTATAGAGTGCTTTCTCCTACTCCATCTTGTCTGTGCTCAGCATTATAGTGCGATGCAGCTGATTGGGATGCTGTTAAAGCACGGAGATGATATGAAAATGTGCAAAACGTGTAAAGGTGCATTTCACATTATTGCACAAGTGAATTCAAGTAAACCAATATGCAACATGAAAAGTTCAGTTGCATGTAAAAAAAAAATATATATATATATAGAAAAATGAAAATTAAATAATCTGAGAGATAAATTATGTGAAAAATGAACCGTATTCCATATTAAATTGAGTGAATTGTGAGGCAGGTGTAATCATATATACATTACTCACAATAAATTAGGGATATTGTGGGAGACTCGGTGGATGTCATACATACGGTGTTTGCTTCACTTCAGACATTTTTGGCATAGGGGGGCAATTGTATTGGAGTGATGGACGCACCTCATTTTGTGTTTTCCATGTAGTGGTTTCATTGTGTACAGGTGTGCCTTATATTGGGGCCAATACCAAAAGACAACCCTTTTCAATGTGGCACTCAAACATCGTTATGCAACTGCCACACAGCTGCAGGCCCGTTTACGAGATGTGAGGGGTATTAGGGTTTCCAGACAAACCATCCGCAATCGACTCCACCACTTTGGCTTGAATGCCAGACGAACGTTGCAGGTGATTCCACTGACACCAAGACACCGCCGTGAACGTTTGCAGCGGGCACAAGACCATGTGACCTGGACAATGCAGCAGTGGTCACCGTTGCTGTAGAAGGCGAGGTGAGCGATACGCTGAGGTCGACGTGGTCCCCAGGGTTTGCTTTGGTGGAGGAGGTGCAACAGTCTGGGCAGGCATCACCAGTCAGCGCAAAACAGATTTGGTTATTGTAGATGGCTCAGTCACTGCACGTCCTTACCTCAGAGACATCAATAGAACCCATCATCATCCCCGCCATCAATTCCGCCAGCACACCCCCAACTTTCTGTCCATGGATGATAAAGCACCACATCGTGGCAGAATTGTCACAGCTCGACTTCAGGAAGTTGGAGTGCCTGATATGGTAGGGCCACCATTGTCCCCTGACCTGAACCTCATAGAACATGTCTGGGACCAGTTGCAGCAGAGACTGGATGATGGTACCTCACCACCACGTGACCTGGCAGAACTGCGTGTAGCACTTGTGGAAGAGTGGAACGCATCGCCTCTGAACCATATCATGAGTCTAGTGAGGAGCACGAGACGTTGCTGTCAAGCTGCCATTGGGGTAAATGATGGAAACACCCGCTACTGACATTGTCAATTTTTGTTATTTGGGGCTCTCCTTGTTATTGTCAAAATTTTTTAAATAAATTAATTTAAAATAACTAATGAAAATGGTGTTTCTTCTCATACATTATTAGTAATATCAAAGGGAACATTTACTTATTTAATTAAAATTCAGAGCAAATAGAAAAAGCACTCGTAAATATCAATATGCTCATATAACTTATAACTTTATAAAACTTAAAAATATAACATTGTGAGTAGTGTATATATATATATATATATTTTTTTTTTCATTGTCACTTTGTCATTTTCAGGTACACACACACACATTACATATATATATATAAAAAAACACATGCCCTATAAAAGTGACAAAAAAATGTCTAAAAACATGTAAAACAAATAAAAAAAAACAAAAATGTGCTAAACTAGAAAAATTAACCAAAAAACGAATTATGTGAAAAATCACACGTCCTACATTTGACAAATTATTATCACTCACTCACTTACTTATCATCTATACCGCTTTATTATGTACACAGGAACATGGAGGGCGTGGAGCCGATCCCAGGAGACTTACAGCATGAGGCAGGGAAGACCCTGGACAGGGTGCCAATCGGGCAATTTGGAAATGACAATTAACCGGATCTGCATCCCATCAAGCAAGGGGAGAACATACAAACTCCAGGCACACAGAGGCAGGAACTGAACCCAGACCCTGGAGGTGCAAGATCGACAGTACTAACTACTAAGCCATCGTGTTGCCTACAAATTAGTATATGTGGAATAAAATATTTGTGAACATAAAATTATGTAAAAAATAAATAAAGCAAGTCTGAAAAAGTAATCTAAAAATAAATCGTGAGAAAATCACATTAAAAATATTATAATTTTTAGTTTTTATTATTCAAAATAATAAACGTGTAAAAAATACAACGTGTAAAAAATACAAAATTTGAAAAACGTGTCCTACATTTGAAAATATTAACTTATGAAATGTTTTTTTAAAATTCATAAACACATGTGCTATAAGTGAAAAATGTAATTATGTAAAAAGGATTTCTGTGAGAAAATCACACACAAAAATAAAAAACGTCAAATGTGAAAAATAAATATTTGTCAAAACAAGCTGTGAAAAAATCACATAAAAATAAAAAGACTTGCCCACATAGCAAGTGAAGCGTATCAAAACCACTTTTAACCGACATCTCACAGCAAACGTCAAGACGGCAGCAGCGACATGAGAACGAGCGAGGGAATTTCTCCACAAGACGCCACGCTTTCCTTCTCGCTCACCTCAGTAAAACAAAGCAGCACGTGCAAAGCTTTTAAATCCACGTGACTTAAGTGTAGCACGTGCGTCTCCGAGACGGAGTCTTAAACTCTACCGTACTCGGACCCAGAAGAGCTCACGTTACCCTGAGTCGCACTCGCACTTGACTTCTGTCAGTTCGTTTTCAGCGCCGCTACGGAGTCCGACTCCGCTGACACACTGCTGATTATAAAGTGGTGACAGTGGATTAAAGCAGAAGATTAAAGGTCCGCAGGTGTGGCACTAAGGTTCAACGGAGAGATAAAGAGTAGAAGAGACTTCCTAAACAGGGTCTGCTTTTACATGCTTATGTTTGCTGGGGAGGTGCCGTAGGATGGACAAGGTCAGTCTGTGAACATGTAATAGCAGATATCATGTAGTATGCTGTGTAATGAAATAAATAAATAAATATCATGTGATCATTATCATTTAAGGCAATGATTGCTTACATCATATTCACTCATTGTCGTCTCATCGTCTATACAGTGTATCCTGTGTACAAGTGGGGCCTGGATCCTATCCTTATGGCACGGGGCGGGTACACAACAGGGTGCCAATCAATCACAAGGCACACACACACACACACACACACACACTACAGGCAATTTGGCATTGTCAGTTAGTTTAATCCGCATGGCTTTGGAAAACCCACCAAGCACGGGGAGAACATGCAAACTCCATACACACAGACCTGAGGTGGGAATCGAACCCAGAACCTGGAGGTGCAAGGCGAAACAGTACTAGCCACTAAGCCACCATGTCGCCACATCATATGCACTTTTGTAAGGTTTATGTTAATGCATTTGTTGTATTACAGTATATTATTCTGTTGCTCTACAGGCGGCACATTGGCGTAGTGGTTAACGTTGTTGCCTCGCCACATGCAGGGTCGAGTGATCAAGCCCCCGCTCGTTGCATTTGGGTCTGTGTGTTTGGAGTTTGCATTTTCTCTCCTTGCTTGGTGGGTTTCCTCCACCAGTCTTTATTCTATTGACTAGTAACAACATACAGATTTTGTCTAATTATAGATGTGATATGTATGTTTACTCATTTATATGTTTCATTTTGGAAGGAGTCTCCAGTGTCAATTAAACATTCTCCCACATGGGAAAGTCTTCAGGACGACGGCTTCGCGGTTTCACCGCATACGTACAGTACAGTATATGTACACTATACAGCGATCAGCCATAACATTAAATTGCAAATCATTAAGCCCAATATTGTGTAGGTTCCCCTTGTGCAATTAAAACAGCTCTGAAGGTAAAACAGCTCTGAAGGTGTGCTGTGGTATCCGGCACCAGGGCGTTAGCAGCAGATCCTTTAAGTGGCTTTAAGTTGCAGGGTGGAGCCTCCATGGATCAGACTTGCTTGTCGGCGCATTCCACGGATGCCTGACTGGTTTGAGATCGGGGGAATTCAGAGGCCAGGTCACCAACTTTTCTGCTTTTCGTCTGTTAAGCTGTGAGGCACTGAGTGTTCTGATACCTTTCCATCACGTCTAGCATTGACGTTTTCCAGCAATTTGTGCTTAATTAGCCTTTTCCCCGGGATGGGACCAGAAGCGCGGGCCTTTGCTTCCCACAGGCATAAATGAGCCTTGGGTGCCGATGAGTCACCAGTTTATCGGTACATAAATGATAATCAATATTCTCAATCAATTCTCTTAGCAGTGGTGTTAATGTTATGGCTGACTGGTGTATATATTCGTCTGTATAGATGTTCCTAATGTCACCTGAAATAAAAACTAGGAAAAACCATACAAATAAATGAATAATAATATTTCTTTTCCTTCGTAAAGCTAAATAGATAAAACTACAGAGTGTCATGTTCCCGAAACTTTTGAAACTGGTCCAGTTTGAAACTTATAATTTAGCACTGTCGAATTGCACCTCCAGGGTCCGGGTTCGATTCCCATCTCTGTGTGCATGGAGTTTGCATGTTCTCCCATGTGCTTGGTGGATTTCTTCTGGGTACTCTGGTTTCCTCCAATAGTCCAAAGACATGCAGATTAGGTTATTTGGAATTCCCAAATTGGCCGTAGCGTGTAAGTGTGTGTATATGTGTGTGTGCCCTACGATGGATTGGCACCTGACCATGGTATGTACCCCGCCTTGTGCCCAGAGTCTCCTGGGATAGGCTCCAGGCCCCCTCGTTACCCTGAATACAGGATTATGCGGTATAGATGATGAGTGAGTGAGTGAGCTTTGAAACTGGAGACTCCTTCCAAAGACAAGATAAAAAACAATCCCCCCCAGCACATGCAAATATAACTCTTAATGTGTATACTATTTAAAAAAAAAAAAAAAAAAAAGGACTACAGAGTGCTGCAATAACTCGTCCTGACTTTCAGCCTGTTAACAGCGCACTTAAAGTGAGTTTACTCAGTTCCGCTGACCGACAGACGCTTCAGGTAATTTGGCTCGGGTGCTGAGGGATGCAGACAGGACAGTGTAAACTCCCCCCTCACTGCAGGAGGCAGTGCTACTGGAAACAGGAAATTGCTTGCAGGTGTGTGAGCGCGCCTCGAACGAAGGCAGGCAGCTGTGTTTGGAGACTCTGCCGGGACAAAAGGGGCTCTCTGATTGTGAGGGCTCATTTACTCACAACGCTATAAAGCTGAGTGGGGCAATTAGAGGTCTCTGAGATGAGCGACACAACAGGGAGGAACACAGGACTGCTCTCCTTCAGCTGCCCTCGGTGGAAAAATAATAGCTTTAAATAAGCTCATAAAAAGCGAGCGCGAGACAATTAGCTAATAGAAGCCCAGTGGAAAGACGTGCTTCCTTTAGGGCAGATTTAAACCCGAAGTCATATTGCCGTCGCATCTGTGGCTTTATTAACATGGTGCACTCTAATGGAGCTGGATATTAGTACGGATTCACAGGAATTTTGTGGTGGCTGCACATGAGTTTATTAGATGGGAGGCACATCTGTTGTTAGCTTGATGATTAAAAACGTACATTATCTATAGCATAATAAGAATGATGTATTACACATGAGGATAGACAGTCGAGTTTGTGCTTTGTAATCACTTAAATGATTCAGGTCTGTAATAGCCTGCTGGTTTTATGTAGTACTGGACATCGTGAACATAAATGAGCGAAAAAATGCTGTATGGCTTTCATTTAGAACTAAGAACACTGATTAGAGTTTGGATCTCCAAAACATGGGCTGTCCCTCTGATGGACTCATGCTTGATCCTGTCCATCTTCCAAAGAGAATCTCAACACCATTACACCCATGATTATGTTTCACAAACAACTTCTCAATCGGATATTCTTACATATATCAACAAAGCAGAATAAATAAAAAAAATCTAGGTTTGGGTCTCATTAAATCTACAGTCTGAGCTGGAAAAGAATTCAGCACTAGTCTCTTTTATCGCCAACCTTGTGACCATTGGGGGTGCTGTTGAGCTTGGTGCCAGAAACGTAAATAAAACAATCCTTTGTGAGACGACTGTTAACCACGAACAACCTGATATTAAGGCTGGAAATATTTTTCACCTGGATGTGTGAAGAATGTTAAAGAAATACTAATGTATAAACAAGTGGTTGATTGCGTTCAATCTTCCCTCACATTATCTGGCTAACCTACAGTAACTGTTGTTTCCCCCTTAGCTTTACTTATGTTATAGTGGGGCAAAAACTGAAATAGCACCACAGACAAACTCCAAACTCCACTGTTCAACATGATATAGTACATAATTAGTACATAATTTTATATATAAATAAATATATATATATATATGTAATTGTTTTTTTTTAACATTTGTTTATATTCATCTGTGAACTCACTACAGTATAATCTGACTTTTCACTTTAGAACTTGCAAAAAACTGCATGTGGTCACATATTGCCATCTAGTGGTCATTTTTGGCCAGTACAACTGTTAAACAGTTCAGCTTTTCTGAATCCACACAATTCACCTTCACAGTTGTCAATTTTGTTTAATTTATTTTTTAATGTATTCATTTCCAAAAGATAAAAAACAGATTTCTTATGTAAAAATTTTTTTCCTTTTTCAGAGTCCTCCTCCTCCAGCGAAAATGAGATCGAGTGCTGCTTGCAGGTCTCCGTCTGTAGCCTGGAGGGCTCGTAATGCCAGCGCTTCGTCTCTGATGCCCATGTCTCTCAGCTGCTGCATCTGGGTCTGCCAGCGCGCCTACGGGACGGGAGGAGACGCTGCGTTTAGGTATAATGACTAAAGCATCAGAACTTTGTTAACTGAAAAACAGGAAGTTTTCCTGCAAGTATATTATCAAATATTGTTTTAATTAGCCTTAATTTTCCTCTTTTTTTCGTTATTGTTTAGCATTTTGCCTCGATTGAAATCAAACTGATTGCTTTCCGTTTTTCCGGTTGAAATAAACATGTGAGGCGGCTTTCTGCTTTCGTGAACCAGCCAGTCGTGTTTTGTTCTAATCTAGACGTGATGCTGTTCATGCAGACGTAAAGGTCAGGGGTGCAATTACAGAAGCCTCAGCAGGAGTGTGATGTCGTGTAGGCACACAATGTGAATGCGTGTGAGTGAGGGTTTCTCACCCGTAGAGGGGTCACTCCTGAAGCCTCCAGAGCTTGCTGCAGAGCCCGGCTCAGTATACTGCTCGTGACGGGAGTCCCTGCTCCTGACCCCCCTGCCGTTGCTGTTGATGAGGAGCTGCCAGTAGACACGTCCTACACAGACAGAAAGAGAGAAGACATGTGAAGCAGGGGCGTGTGTAGGGTCAGGATAGAAGTTGCCTTTTTTTTTTGGTATCTTCTGTGTATGTGTGTGTGTGTGTGTGTGTGTGTGTGTGTAATGATTAAAGACTTACTTGGCTGCCCGGAACGGGTGTGACCGCACTGCTTTCTGGAGTATTAGCCAGAGCCAGCGCTGTTGCTAGCTCACTCTGAGTAATAGGTCGAGGCCCTGTAGCGCCACCACCGCTCAGATTGGTCGGCGGTCTCGGGCGCTGGGACAATCCTGCGCGATTTCCCTAGTGAAAGACAAGAGAGAGCACAAAATCAAAACAATTCAGAGTAAAATAAACACAAACCCCTGTGTCCATATCTATATACAATGTGTAAAATCACTATGAAGAAAAAGTCTCAGATTTTAAAAATAAATAAATAAATAAATAAAACATGCAAAGCTTCGCTCTCCACGTGCATCAGTGAGTCTTCGATGCCCATGACCCTGACGCTGATTCACTGGTTGTCCTTGCTTTTGATGATTACTAACCACTGCACGCTGGAAAAACACTCCACAATACCTGATGTTATAGACCCATAATCTGACCCAGTCATCTCGCTTTCACATTTTGGTCCTCATCAATGTCATTCCTAATCCTTACGCGTGCCCATTTTTCCTGCTTCCAACACATTGATTTCCAGAATCGATGCTGCGATTTGTTACGCAGTGTACTTTAAAAACTGTACTCCCTACTTCCTGCTCCTTATTGAGGAAATACTGATCAAAGGAAATTCCCTCCACAAAATTCCTTCGTTTGGAACACACCAGCGCTCATCACTTTCTCTGTGCGTTACCCTGGTAACCTGAGCACCTTGGATACCTGTTGAGGGTACTGTGAAAATTTTACACTCCTGAAATAAAATACTGCATAGATACTTCAGTAGACAGTTATTTCAGTAATTGAATTCAAAAAGTGAAAATCTTATATCATATAGATTCATTACACGCATGAATCTATTTCAAGTGTTTATTTCTTTACATTTTTTATGATTAGCCACCTAACACATGGTACGATGAGGATGGGTTTCCTGTTGAGTCCAGTTCCTCTCAAGGTGTCGTTGTCGTCCTCGGCTCGCTAATCAGGGACGATCTCATCATTTTGATTCATACACGTTCACATTTCATACAAACTTCAATAATTTCTTTTGATTGTGTAAAGCTGATTTGCGACAATAACAATTGCTAAAAGTGCTATATATAAAAAAATTAATTGAATGATTATGGTTTATAGCTAATGAAAACTGTACATCTTTATATTTTTCAGTAATACAACATTTCTGTGTTATTTATTTATTTTTTCTCATTGGTCTTAAATTCTACTCTGATTTTCTGAGTTTCTGAATTTTGGGTTTTCATTAACTGTAAGCCATAATCATCAAAATTAACAGAAATAAATGAAAATGTGTGTAATGAATCTATATAATACAAGTTTCAGTTTTTTTATTGAATTACTCAAAATAAAATCAACTTGATATGATATTCTAATTTATTGAAATGCACCTGTAGGTATATGTACTTATTCAAAAGTTTAGGCACCCCTTGATAAATAACAGATTTTGGTGATTTTTTTATTTTTTATTAAAAAGATGTTAACACAGTCTCTCTTGGAAATGTAAAAAATGATGCATGGCAACAGCTGTCATTAGTAAATGCCAACTTTTTTGGAACGGCCATCACAGTCCCCTGATTTAGACATCACTGAAAATTTGTGGGTAGATCTTAAAAGAGCTGTGAATGCAAGACGACCTGAGAATATTACAGAACTAGAAGCCTTTTCCAAGGAAGAATGGGAGAAAATCCCAAGTACAAGAACAAAGACTTTTAGCTGGCTATAAAAAGCGTTTGCAAGCTGTGATAACTGCCAGAGGAGCTGTTACTAAGTACTGATTATGTACCACAATAATGTTTTTATTTTTTTTTTATATCTTTGTTCAATTTATGACATAAGAAGTAATTATGCACCAATGTTTGCTGAAAATATTGTGCATTTTTTCTATTTCCAAGAAATACTGTGTTAACACCTTTTAAATAAAAAAAAAAATCTGTTATTTATCAAGGGGTGTCTAAACTTTTGCATAAGATATCTATCTATCTATCTATCTATATATACACACACACACACACCTCTTGAACTTTTGGATTGTATATGATAGGCCAACACAAAGTGGCACATAATTGTGAAGTGGAAGAAAAATTTCCAATTTTTTTACAAATAAAAAGTGTGGTGTGCATTTGTGTTCATTCCCCTTTACTCTGATACCACTAACTAAAATCCAGTGCTAAAAACCAACTGCCTATAGAAGTCACCTAATTAGTAAATAGACTCCACCTGTGTTTTATTTTATCTCAGTATAAATACAGATGTTCTGTGACACCGTGTGAAATGTGAAACATCACTGAACTAACAGCATCATGACGCCCAGGGAACACACCAGACAGGCCAGGGATAAAGTTACAGTGCCACATTTCCAGATTTTTATTTGTAAAATGTTTTTAAAACTATGTATTATTTTCCTTCCACTTCACAATTATGTGCTACTTTGTGTTAGTCGTCACATAGAAAATACATTTATGTCTGTGGTTGACAAAATTTTTTTATTTTATCATTTTTTTTTTCTCAGCACTGTTTTCAGTTTGCAGAGAGACAGTTTGAGGGTGATGGGTTTAAATAAAACGTCAAAGAATTACTTACTGATTGGAAATCCTCTTCATCGTCAGACATGCCTTCAAACAGAAACCCTCCTATTACAGAAAAAGAATTGTACAGAAAAAAAAAAGCCTCAAATATGTTGACACTGCAGGATTTATTCATATTTAACCACAATTCTGTTCTTTGATGAATTCTTAATTACGGTTGTCCAAAGCCGTATGAGAAAATTACATAACACATTTAGAAGATGGTTAGAGATGCAAAATTTCGCAAGAAAAGTTTAGGCACCCCCCTTGATAAATAACAGATTTTGGTGTGTTTTTTTTTTTTTTTTATTGAAAAGATGTACACAGTGCCACAATAATCTTTAAAAAAAATTTTTTTTATCTTTGTTCAATTTATGACATAAAAAGTAACTATGACCATGTTTGC
Source organism: Clarias macrocephalus (assembly GCA_011419295.1). Taxonomy (NCBI): domain Eukaryota; kingdom Metazoa; phylum Chordata; class Actinopteri; order Siluriformes; family Clariidae; genus Clarias; species Clarias macrocephalus. The sequence continues at coordinate 1,586 of JAAGKR010011081.1, read as the reverse complement.
TGAAAATATTGTGCATTTTTTCCATTTCCAAAAGAGCAAAAAGTGTTTTTCAATAAAAATAAATTAAAAAAATCACCAAAATCTGTTATTTATCAAGGAGTGCCTAAACTTTTGCATACGACTGTAAGCCTGATTTAAAATGTGTTATGTGACAAAGGAAAATTACTAAAACATTGATACAGTTGAAACTTTGATATGGGGGACATTGCTACACAGTTTATATGACATGGAAGGAGTCTCCAGTGTCAGCAAAGATTTAAAGCTGTAACTTTTTTTTCTTTAAATGTGAGCAAGCTTTCAGGATGGATGGAGGATTTTCAAATTTGAATGAGTGTTTTTACAGTGAAAGAATTTTCTTTTTTTGAAAAAAGCACAATCACTACAATCGCTAAGTAATTATTAATCTGTAAGAACTACTATGAAGCATTCTGCTTAAAACTGTCTCTGATTGAGATGACTGGGAAATAATCTGTTGTAAAGTTCTACATGGAATCATAAAGCGTTAAAAAGACTGTATTGAATAAAATATCATGCTTGCATTGTATCTTATTAACTTCAACAGAAAGTGGAGGAATGACCGCTTAGCTGTTATACCATGATGTGACAGCAGTAAATATAACTAGAAATGTATAAAAAGTATGAAAATGTAAGCTCTGACAAACTCCTGTAGTATAAGAGAAATATATAAAACAAACATAAAACAAAAAATATAAAACCACTGCATTGTGTTTGATCTGTATACCACATAAACTATGTGTTAAACACTACATCTGTACTGACCTGGCATTTCACTGTAGGAACTAGCAGGGGCGCTGTGGGAGGAGCTTGCATTTGATTGGCCAGGCATGCTGCTCGTCACAGAGTGGAGGATCAGAATAATGGCATTAACCAGCGCTGGATGAGATCGGACCAAGCTGGAACCAAAAAACACAGACAGCATTAACTCATCATGTTGGCTAAACGATAAGAATCCCAATTGCTCGATTTCTGTTTTTAGAAATGCTCACACATCAAGCAGACTGGGGTCTGTGAACTGCACAAACAGATCCTTATCTTGTAGGACACCTGCAGACGATGGATATAATTTATTTGCATATGCACTGTACATGGGAAATAAGCATTATCAGAGGTAGAGGATGGTTTCAGACTTACCTAATGCTACAGGGTCTGAGCTGAGTCCCGGCGAAGCCACAATGATCTGATCCAGAGACTCCTTATTGCTCAGCATCTTAAACACCTGCGATTGAAAGACATGCACTGAAATAAATATACTGATTTTCAAATCTATCAAACTATGCAAACTATTATACCTAGTTACCCGATTCTAGTACAGGTAGTCCCCGACTTACGAATGAGTTCCTAAGTCCGATTTGTTCTAAAGTCCTACAAAGTGAGTCTTATTCGCCCTTGAAATGAATGTACAATGTCAAGCCACTTGACTAATTCTGGCCCCTTTCCCCATACTGCAATCACTGTGAAGTGTGATGGTGCTGTCTCTGCGCTTTAAATCGCGAGGAGCATCCCGGACGTCATTCCGTCTCAGAGCTCTTTTCCACTGTAAATTTTTCCGAAATTAAGACTATTCA
>JAAGKR010011080.1:0-12961 GCA_011419295.1 Clarias macrocephalus | reverse complement strand
TCAGCACGGAAGAACAATTGATTCACATTAGCGTCTACTTGGTGATTGTTCGATTGAGTGACGTTGCTGTTTGCCTCAGGGACTAATTACAATTTGGTACAACTGCATATTTTTATTTATACATATGAAAATATAATATATTCATATACTGGTAGAATTTTGGCTGAGAAGTGCGAAGCTGCCAATGGTATATCGCCTCATTTATCAGGCTGGATATGATCGGATTTAGTTCACAGGAATATTTTGTTAAACCAATTAATTACACATTATAATTACATATCAATGATTTAAATGACGGCATATAAGGCAAACAACCAGCCATGTCATGCATTGTCATTAGCCACTCAGTTAAGACAAAAGTAATGGCACCCCCCCCCCCCCTGATTTGACCCTGAGCTTGGATTACTGTTAGTTCTTTCCTTTGAAGTCTGTTATAAGATAAAAGCGTGGTAGAAAGTGTATAGGTGATTGTAATTTAGCTTTAGAGCTGTGTGTGCGAGAGAGAGAGAGAGAGAGAGAGAGAGAGAGATGAACTGCTATCTACTGACCATGATCACGATATTGTATTACCAAGCCGACTCTGTAATAATCTCTTCAGCGGATCTGGGGTCCATCCTTGGGGCTCTAAGTATATGTAGGTAAATCAGAAAGTGTATCTATGTATTAAAATGCTTTTGATATACATGTATACGCACTATTTGGTCAAAAAATATGTTTACACTTAATCATCGCAGCCAAATGTGCAACGGTAGACCCCTTTTGTTGTTATAGTAACACCCACTTTTTTGGGCCTGACCACTAGATTTTGGAGTGTGTCTGTGGGGTTTTATCCTCAATCAATCACAACAGCACTAGCGAGGTCAGACATTGACATTGGGTGAGGAAGCTTCAGTTCCAGTTCATCCTAAAGGGACGTTCAAGGGGGTTAAAATCAGGGCTCTGTGCAGGACATCCGAGCCCTTCTATTGCAAATTTGGCAAAGCAGGTCTTCCTGGCTCGCTCTTTATGCACAGAGGGATTATTATGCTGAAACAAGTTTAGTTCCGGCACATCATTTATTTCCAGTAAAGATTTATCTTGTACTGGGAGGCCTGGAACCTCTCCCAACACCAATTAAACTAATCTGCAGGTCTTTAGAAGGTGGGCAGAAACCAGAGTACCCGGAGGAAACCCACTAAGCATGGGGAGAACATGTAAACTACGTGCACACAGACCCCGAGGCGGGAATCGGACCCTTGAACCCTGGGCCTAGCCACCTCGCTGCCTCTTCTTAGTTCCAGTGTAGGGGAATTATAATGCTATACAGCGTACAAAGTAATTAATTACAGCCTATCCCAGGGGACTTAGGGCATGAGGCGGAGTACACCCTGGATGAGGTGCCAATCCAGCGTTGGGCACACACACACACACACACACACACACACACACACACACACACACACACACACATGCTCATTTACACATTAGTGGCACTCTACAACAACATGCAAACTCCATTCCCGCAGACCCCAGTGTACACTGTAAGCCCTAATGCTCAAAGTAATTAACCATATTGAGTACTGTTAACTTAAACAATTACAGTTTGTTCAAATTAATAGACCTTGATGAGTATTTAGATCCTTTGGCTATTCATAGGTTTGTAGAAATGACACTTTTCAAGTTAGCTAAACAAATTTGATATTTTAAGCTACAATAAATGTCTCCTTAAAGTTCCACCAACTATAATCTTTCAGCCTAGCGATTTCGTGTCTGATGTCATCAATGCACATGTAAACTGCCAGTGGAAAATTTTTCACCTGCCATCGAAAGGGCCTGGTTCGATTCCCAGCCACTGGATGAAGTGCCTGTCCCAAGCCCAGATAAAAATGGGAGGGTCGTGTTCAGGACGGCATCTGGAGTAAAAACTTGTGACAAACCGCTGTGGCGACCCATTGCCAGGAGCAGGCGAAAGACCAACAACAATTTATTTAATTTGCAACAACTAAAAAACTCAGTAACGCAAGTAAATAACGATTAATATGAATGAGTACAACAAACTCAAAAACCGATAGTTTTGTTGACTTAAAATTGGAAACATCATTACTTAAAAGATTTATGTAACTGATTACCTCAAATTTTTTTTGTACAGTAAGTTCATTTCAAGCCCTGCTTATTTGGCAATGAAGATATTCTGAAATCTCATTCTGGGCACCAGAGGGCGCCAAAACGCATGTTTTTATTGGAAGGGTGTTGAGGGTTGAACTGTTTGAAGAGGAGATTATTAAACACAGACGCACATAAAACACGTTCAGCTTCATATTCTGCATAATTACTAAATATTTAGCCGAGCTCGGTCGCTTTAGTCCAGGCTTAGAGCGGGACACATTTTATTTGACCTATATGTCAGGTTTTAATAGCACGTCTGTAGTCTAATAACATAGGGATCTGTGGAGAAAATGCCGTTGTGCGCGCGCAGTGCGGAAATAATGTGCGTTCACGCGCACCGACTTGATCAGCCGGGATCCTGTTTTATACTGAAATAAGAGAATTTTTAGAGCAATGCCAGCTAAAGACCCGCTTATTGAGACGCTGAAAGGTAAGATGTCGTACACTCCTTTCCCAGGTGATTTTCTCTAAATATTATTTTATTCCTGTGATAGCAGCCTACAGATGTTACAAATATTGCACATCAAAGGTGTAGCACCGTTATATTCCACATTCTGCCTAGTGCACTATGAAGGGAGTAACGTGCCATTAGGGACACAGCCAGCCTTCTCTGCACACATGTAAATACTGCTGTTCACACTTAGTCCTAGTGTCAATATTTGATCTTAAATGAGTCAGTGATCAGACTGATTTACTAAACCTTAGAAGCCTTCCTTAAAGCTCTAACATCTACAGTGCCTTGCAAAAATATTCACACCCCTTGAACTTTTCCATATTTTGTCACGTTACACCCACAACCGTAAATGTGTTTAATTGGGACTTTATGTTATAGATAGGCCAAAACAAAGTGACACATAATTGTGAAGTGAAAAGGAAAAAAAAAAGCGTTGCTAAATTGTTAAAAAAAAAAAAAATACAAATAACATTTTGAAAAGTGTGGCATGCATTTGTATTCAGCCCCCTTTACTCGGATACAGAAGTCACCTAATTAGAAGAAAGGCATTTGTGGAAGAAAGCCATAAGAAATCCTGTTTGCAGCTTGCGTCAAGCCATGTTGAAACCTCTTAGGACTTTCTTTCAGCAATTGCTTTCTTCTTGCCACTCTTCCATAAAGGCCAGATTTGTGGTGCACACGTTACATGTCCTGTGGACAGATTCTCCCACCTGAGCTGTGGATCTCTGCAGCTCCTCCAGAGTTACCCTGGGCCTCTCAGCTGCGTCTCTGATTAAATGCTCTCCTTTTCCGGTCTGTCAGTTTAGGTGGACGGCCATGTCTTGGTACAGTAGGTTCGCAGTTGTGCCGTACTCTTTCCATTTTCGTATGATGGATTGAACAGAGCTCCCCGAGATGTTTAAAGTTTGGGATAATTTTTTAAACTTTAAACTTCTCCACAACTTTATCCCTGACCTGTCTGGTGTGTTCCTTGGGTGTAATGATGCTGTTTGTTCACTAATGTTCTCTAACACACCCTTTAGAGCTTCACAGAACAGCTGTGTTTATACTGAGATTACATTATACACAGGTGGACTCTATTGACTAATTAGGTGACTTCTGATGGCATTTGGTTCCACTGGATTTTAGCTAGTGGTAGCAGAGCAAAGGGGGCTGAATACGAATGCACGTCACACTTTTTAAAATTTTAAAACCATTTATCCATTTTACAACTATGAGCCACTTTGTGTTGGTCTATCGCATAAATTCCCAATAACATACATTTATGTTTGTGGTTGTAATGTGACAAAATGTGGAAAAGTTCAAGATGTATGAAAACTTTAGTGGGGTGCCCTATTTTATTATTATTACTATTATTATTATTATTATTATTATTATTATTATTGTGGTATTTTTCATACTGCACTGGATTGGGTGTGGGTGAGCTTATTCAACGCAAAGACTGCAGCTTAAGAACAGGTTTCCTTTCCTTCATTACCAAAGCCTTGCGTCAAGCCACTTTTCTCTCCTGACTCCTTTTTCTCCAAGTGTCTTAAAAATCTCTACTACTTTGGTAAAAGTCATGTCAGTCAAAAATAATTCACAGCTTCAAAAGTGGCCCTGAAATCATTCCATAGACTATAATGGAGTTTGTAGAATGCAAACACGATTCTTGAAATACACATATGTAACTTGAAAGCCCACCGGCATAATATCTGCTTTCTCAAAGCATCCAAGAACCAAAGCTCAAGCACTTGAAAGCATCAGAGGAGTGCAGCTGGCTTTGAAGTCCATGCTGGATACATCGTCTGTGCTTGTGAGTTCCGTGTGCAGTGGGGAGGAGCGGCTGAAGCGATTGGGCCAAGCCACGTCCCCTCAACTCACATATCTACTGATACTAATAACTAATAATTCTCCACCTTTTCCTCCTACTTATACTCGCCCGCCTCCTTTCTCTTTATCCTGCTCCACTTATACTCGTCCTTCTCTTTATGATCTTAGTCATTTCTGTTCTCCTTATTGTTACTGCTAAATGTACTCTTCCTTCTCCTGCTACGATTTATACTCCTGCTGCTATTTCTAAGACTTATCCATCCTTTTCCTCCTCTTATTACAACTGTTGATATTCCTACGAGCAAAGCCTATAACGCAAGGAAAAAAACAGACCAACACACACTTCACAAGACCAAGAACAGAGACTTCTACATCATGAAACATTCTCACACAATGTAAAATAGGTGTGGTTCATCTAAAGAGATTTAACTGATGTTAGTAGAGTGTAGCACTTCCTGAAACTCCTCCACCTAACTATCATTTAATCATAGCACAGAATTCACATTAATTCTGTGCTCTAACCGTTACATTGACCTAACGCTCATATAATCTGTGTGTGGTGTGCAGTGTGTATTCTGGAGCTGCAGGCTGAACACACGGTGACTGACTCAAGTCCTCAGCTGGCTTCATGCTGTGAGCTGCTGGAACTGATTCTACGCAAAGGACTGCAGCGTGAGAATGGATTTCCTTTCCTTTATCACCAGTCGCTTCACTCTATCCAATAAACACGCACACGCACACACAAATTAAATCAGTAGTGCATTTACAGCTTTACACCACAACACTGTTACGCTGTCAACTCCAATCGCTCAGAACCTGCTAATTCATTTTCTATAACACCTCCTCTCTCAATACTTCCAGCTGCAAGATTGCATTGTTTTTCTGCAGTGGTGTTTTCTGTAAGGAGATTTTTATATATAATTTATGGGCCGTCTCCAGTAACAGCATTTTGGAACGGTCTGAGGTCAAGCTGTAATAATTTTCAAACAAAAGAAAGAATTTCTATTACTGGAAAACAATCAGCTCAATGTTTATCTACACCACCTTGATGCTGTAATAGTTTGTATTAAAGTAAGGCATCCATAAACATGTATGCACACATAGTTTTATAAGACATGAGCTGAATTTTTCCATAAATACATCACCACTGTCATGCAAGACAGTGCATACTGTATATACAGTAGGTATAGGAAAGAAAAAGAAAATAATCACATTTTGTTGCTTTGCAGCATCAAATATTGTAAACACAGACCAAGTTTAAATTTTATCCAGCTGTATTTACTCAGCGCAACTTTTAACATCCAAGTGAAAGATGATTTGGAACCAAGTGAAAAGACTGATTTGGAAAAGGATTACCCCATGTTAAAAGTGATATGTAAAGTCATTCAGGTGATGCTAATCACCTTCACAGTGGCACATATTAGCGATGGGAAGTTTGAATCATTTTAGTGACTCGGTTCTTTGAATCTTGTTCATAAAAATAAAATGGTACATTTTCAATAAACAGACCCCCAACACGTCTACGTACATAAATTTTGGCTCTAGTTCCAGTAATGAAATATTACAATGCAGCTAAGGACGTATTATTATAAACAGAATGTGCAGCTCACCTCTCATATCTTCTAGTCTGAGTCATTCGTTCTTTTGAAGCTTTTGCACTTCATAGCATCTATGAGTCACTTGACAAATGAACGAACAACTCGGGACTAGAAGACTCGTTGAAAATCGTTCAATTCTGTTTCCTGTGTACTGCACTGCATAACGTCAATGGGAGTCAAGTGACAAAAGAACAAACGACCCTGACCAAAGATTAAAAGGTAACTACTCATGCCTGTTTCCTGTACATAACCTATGGAGGTTTTGTGATGCTTTGCACATGCGCGCCCAGTAGAAAATGAACAAATCACTATCCGAGACTACTTGATCTTCTGAGTCACGTTTAAGACTCGTTCAAAAAGAACGAATCGTCCATTAACGCCCCATCACTAGCACGCATAAACTTTGCGAAATCAGTCCACTCTTCTTTGCAGAACTGCTCAAATTGCATTAAATTTGATGGTGATGGTTTGTGGACTGCATTCTTCAAGTCTTCCCTCAGATTTTCAGTGGGGTTGAATGTATGCTTGTTGTCACATGCATACAATGTCCACTGTTTGTCATACATTTCTGAACTGCTTCAGAGTTGCTGTAGGCCTCTTGGTAGCCCCTTTGGCCAGTTTCCTCCTGACTCCCTCATCCAGCTTGGAGCGATATCCTAATCCAGGAAGGGTCTGTATTGTACCAAATCCCTCCTTAATAATATAATTTACTGTGTTTTTAGGCACTGATAAAGCCTTTGAAGCGTCGGACTATATTCAGGAGATCTTTTGACAAGGCCTTGCCACACGTAGTTGATTGTATGCTTCCGTTGAACTACCAGGGACTGAAATGCTGCAGCTTTTTATGCTCAGCCAATGGAAATAAAGACAACGTCAAATGGCTTTGTGTACTATTGAGAAGACGATTAGCTCCACCTGATTGAGTGTGCAAGTCATTTTTAGGACTGGGGGGGGGGGGGGGGTCATCCTTTTTCAAATCAGTGATTCCTTTTTTATTGTTTTAATTTTTTTTCTGACATGTAGGTGTTATATTTTTCACTTGGGTGTTAAAGGTTGCACAGCTGGATAAAACATAAAAAATGTGTACGCATGTAATGATGTCTGTGATTACCTATCTTTATACTGTCATAGCTTTTTCTTTTTCTTTCATGCCAGCAGAAGCGGCGCTGAGTTTGACACACAGAGACTACTGGTGTTGTTTTGAGCAGCTGGTTCAACTGGACACATGTGGAAGGTCAGTCCTAGTGCTTTCTTACAAATCCTGATTCAGAATTGTAAAGTTTAACTGATTTTTGTTTTTAAAAAAAAAACGTTTTTTAAAAAAAAAATTTTAACTATTTTGAAACTGTTAAGTTTCCAAATAGTATATTTTGAAACTTGTTTGTTGTCAAGTTTCAAAATATATTATTTTACTTTTTATTATATTACATTTATAATCCATGTTGCTTATAATGATTGCATAAAAGAAGAAACTGCAGATCATTATTAAAACCCTAACAGAACATTTTGGCCATGAGCACCATCAGCACACAATAAAAAAAAATAAAAAAAAGTCCTGTTATAATAACCTGAAGGTGTATCCATTGATTTTAATCAGATTGGTGTTTTGAATTCTTTCAAGCATAGGCAATCACATTGATCACTTTCATCGTTGATTTTATATCCCACTGTTGTTTCTTTAGGCTGAGTGCTGTCTCTTTAGCTGTACAGCAGACCACAGCTTGCCCCAAACTCCTGACCGCTCAGGGCCGGGGACGCTACTTCATCCGCATAATGCTGAGCAGGAGATCTCTGAGAAATGCAGTCAACCATTTGCTGCATACCTCCAGCATCATGGAAGTCAGTGAGGTCCTTGCTATGTTACTTTTACTGGATCTGTTCATAAATAAATAATTGACATACATTTGCCTAACCACAGTGGTACAGTCCTGATATTTCTGTATTGAGGAATGAAGAATTTGTAGGTGAGACTTTTAATCTCTGTAATAAATTTCATATTCAGTACTGTGCAAAAGCCTTGAGGACCCTCGTTTACTTATATTAAATGAAATTAAATCATGTAGATGAAATGAAAGAAATAGGAACAAACGTTTTACTCAGACAGGCTGCAAAGACCCTAAAGATACAACCTCAGCAGCAGCCTCATTTCCCCTCTCATCTGTTCCAACCACTCAGCATTCAGCATCAGCAGTATACTGATCACCAGCCTGATCATCTCTCAACATCTGCACCTGTTTCCCACTGGTTCATGCTGGTCATGGTTATGTTAGACGGCTTTTATCCTTGAATGATTTAACCGGCTTAACAAACAAAAACATTCCTCTAAAACCGCGCAGGTACAGGGACTAGTCGGAAAACGAAAGCCTGTAGGAAGCCTGGAGAACTGTTCCTCAAGACTACATTAGAAATACAAAAAGGTCTGGCTCTTTGGAAGTAAAGGATGAAGAGGGTGCTCAAGACTTATGCACATTACTGTACATTTAAGGCATCTAGCATTAAAGCATATATGTTTATATACTGCTGTTTTATCTCTTAGAGCCTTTTCTCTCTCTGTGTCTGATTCTCTCTGAAATGGAGTTCAAGCTCAACATACAGGTAAACATCTGCTCTGAATGCATCAGTGTAGGAAAAAGACCAACCAACACTGACAACATGCCCATTTCACTGGGACTAACAACAGATAGGACACGCCTCCTTCACTGTGACTGACAAAAGAGAAAACACGCCTCCTTCACTGTAATTAACATCATGGAGGACACACCTGCTTCACAGTTAGGGACAACAGAGAAAACACGCCTCCTTCACTGTAAGGGATAACATAAAGGACACACCTCGCTCACTGTAATGGGCCTACAGAGAGGACACGCCTCCTTCACTGTAAGTGATAACATAAAGCACACACCTCCTTCACTGTGACTGAGAACAAAGAAAACACGCCTCCTTCACTGTAATGGGACAGCAGAGAGGACACACTCCTTCACTCCTTAACTGAAATGGACAATAGAGAGGACACGCTTCCTTCTCTGTAATGGTACTGTAGAGAAAACGCCTTCATCACAGTAATGGACTACCGAGAGGACACTTCTTCTTCACTAATGGACAACAGAGAGGACACGCCTCCTTTACTGCAATAGACAAGATAAAGAACACGTCTCCTTCACTGTGACTAACAACTGGGAGGACACACCTGCTTCACTCTTAAGGACAACAGAGAAAACATGCCTCCTTCACTGTAAGGGATAACATAAAGGACACACCTCGCTCACTGTAATGGGACAGCAGAGAGGACACATCTCCTCCACTGAAATGGACAACAGAGAAGACACAACTTGTTCACTGTAAAAGACAACATAAAGGACACACCTCCTTCACTGTAATGGATAACAGAGAGGACACGTCTCCTTCACTGTGACTGACAACATAGAGGACACGCTTCCTTCACTCTAATTAACATCATGGAGGACACACCTCCTTCACAGTGACTGACAACCCATGTGCCACACCCTTTTTCACTAGGACTGACAGCACTACGGTCACCCTTTCACTAGAACTGAAATATTGTTATAATAATTATTGTTGTAATAATTTTATCTAAATAATCAACACTGAAGTAATAAAGACTGATGAATATTTGGTGTCTGAATTCAGAAGAGAAATCTTTTTACCCTTAAATAGCACATGAGTACAATTAATATGAAATAAACACATCTTCTCTTAGTATCTGGTATCATGTCCTGTCTGTATCTCCCACTTCAGAACTGCAGCTTTCTGGATGAGAGCTGGCTGCTCCCTGTAAGTCTAAAGCATCATGACCTGCATAGTTACTGTAGCACTACGTGCATGAGATAATGCATGATAAAAGCCTACCCGTGTGTTATAGGTGTGTGAAACGTATGAGGCCGTGCCATGTCGCGAGCTGGGGATGGTGCTCAGGTTAGCATGTCCACAGCAGCATGTCTTTCTCAGCTTTCACACTGCGTATTTCTGCACATTCCACATGCTTCTGCACACTGACACACACTTTCTAATGATAATTCTGCTTGAATGTGACGAGACCCTGCTAACACTACTGTGCATGTTCTGTCCGAGCCTGGTTTATTTGAGTTTCTCAAGAAGCTTCCTCTGTCTCCCTCAGATATCTGGACAGGCGTGTGTTCGTGCTGGAGCTGCTCCGAGGCGGTATCGCCCAGGCGGACATGTTTGCAGAGCCTGGAGACATCATAGATGAAATCAACGGCATATCGCTGAGAAATTCCAGCAACGGACAGGTTCAGATTTAACCTCCTGCTGTCATCATTTATATTATTTTAAGAGTTATATGTAATATGCAGTGCCTTTTTTAAATTCTTATCTTAGTTTTCAGTTGAACTTCTTCAGTGTGTATAAATGATGTTCTCGTTCAGTGTCCGCGAAACAGTTTGTTGCCGTTAATAGTCATATTTCTACTATTAATATGACTTTACCATCTATAACAGTTGACTATTGTTCCCTTTAATTGGTCATAAATGCGAGAGTTGCTCAAATCAAACCAGGACCGTTGATAAGTGCATTAGTATCACAGAGGATTATATAGTAATTAAAGAGGGTGTTTTCTTACTTGTTCTGCACATTACTGAAAAAAGTCCTGGTTTGATTTGAACACAGCCATTTAAGTAAGCATAATATGTTTATTGAACACCATTTGTACTTAGTGTGTCATGTGGATGAGAAAAAAAAGCCAAGAGGCCTGTTCTTCACGACAGGACGTGTCATGATTAACATGTTGTGTAGCTCAGTTTATCACCATGTGACTATGTGTAATGATGCAGGCATTGTTTATTTCCTAATCAAGCTCACATTTGTGTGTTGTGTAAAGGCAGGTGTGGTGCTGTCCAGATTAAAAGGACAGCCTCTCTGCCTGCGCCTACTGCGCTGGAGAGGTCAGAACGGCGCCGTGTATCGCCCCCTGGTGCCGATTTTACGCCGGCTTAAACAGGAGAATCCCTCGCTGGAGTTCGGTTCACCTCGTCCCAAACCCTCAGCGCAGCAGGACCGCCAGAGTCAGTGTGTCAAAGAGGGACGGTGAGAAACCCAGGACGGTTGACTGCTCACTTTAACAAAGACTTATTACTCAGGAGTTTTTTTTTATGAGTGGGTATAACACTCCTCACATTTCAGCAACCATTTTATTTTATGTTCTCAAAGCACAATACAATAGAAATGAAAATTGGAATCAATGTGCAGCTTGTATAGCAGTACAGATTTACTGCCCTCTAACAATAACTCAACATGTAGACTTTATTGTCTAAATAACTGCCACGAAAATCAGTCCACCCTAAGTGAACATGTCAAAACTGTGTCCAAGGTGTCAATATTGTGTGTGAGCACCATCGGTATCTTAATCCTACTGTACACGGAATTCACTAGCGCTGGGATCCTCTTCCACTCCTCCATAATGATGTCTCAGGGCTGCTGGATGCTCCTCTTGAGGACGTCCCACAGGTGCTCAGTAGGGTTCAGGTCTGGAGACATACTGTACTGTGCTTGGCCACTGACAAAAATAAGACCATGATGAATAGGACCTGTGAGTTTGCATGGTTAAAGATTTACAGCTGTTATCACTTAGGGTGTACTCACTTTTGTTGCCAGCTGACAATAATGGGTGCATGTTGAGTTACTTTCAGGGGACAGTAAATCTATACTGTTATACAAGCTGCACATTGACTAGTCTAAAAATATATCCAAGTTTCATTTCTATAGTATTGTCCCTTGAGACGACATGATAAAATGTTTGCTGAAATTAGAGGGGTGTACTTACTTTTGTGAGTGGGTGTAGGTCGAAGTCAATATGTACAACCTTCACATAACTTGAGGGTGTTTGAGGTCAGAATACTTGAACAGACTCTGTCTGAATACAGCTCTTAGTGTGTAAAGCATGAAAGCATGACTGATTATTATACCCTTATACACCATTTCTGCTTCTCGTGTCAGTATGGAGGGAAGGAGGTTCTGCGGTACGCCATACCCACCGTGCTGCAAAAGAGGCAGAGCAGGAAGGTACGACATCTAAATCAATATCAGAAAAAAATGCATCTTGGGTTGCCAGAAGCTCTTTACAAACGCAGTGTGCTTTCAAAATGCTGGGATTAACCAACAGACCAACAGACCGTTTACTAATTCCTGCAGCCGCGTCAATGATGAATCGCTTATACAGTACGTGGGAGAGTCAAATGAAAACCTTAAACGTACAACATGCAGTGAAATGATTATCACTTTCCGCTCACCCTTATATTACACACCACAGTCTATCCTTCTTGCATTACTTGCATGTCATTTAAATGAAATGCCTGGTTTTGTGGAAATGTAGTGGTGGCGAACTACTAAAATCACTCAGCAGTATAAATTACACAACGATTGAATACCTTTGGAATGTACAGTACAGACCAAAAGTTTGGACACCCCTTCTCATTCAAAGAGTTTTTCTTTATTGTGTTCTTTATTGTGTTCTTTAGCCCAAACGCGTCTCTTCTGCTTGTCGCCTGTCCTTAGCAGTGGTTTCCTAGCAGATCTTCTACCATGAAGGCCTGATTCACACAGTCTCCTCTTAACAGTTGTTCTAGAGACGTGTCTGCTGCTAGAACTCTGTGTGGCATTGACCTGCTCTCTGATCTGAGCTGCTGTTAACCTGCGATTTCTGAGGCTGGTGACTCGGATGAACTTATCCTCCGCAGCAGAGGCGACTCTCGGTCTTCCTTTCCTGGGCCGGTCCGCATGTCAGCCAGTTTCTTTGTAGCGCTTGATGGTTTTTGTGACTGCACTTGGGGACACTTTCAAAGTTTTCCCAATTTTTCGGACTGACTGACCTTCATTTCTTAAAGTAATGATGCCACTCGTTTTTTTCTTCACTTAGCTGCTTTTTTCTTGCCATAATACAAATTCAACCTCTTTGAATGAGAAGGTGTGTCCAAACTTT
>JAAGKR010011079.1:0-13499 GCA_011419295.1 Clarias macrocephalus | reverse complement strand
AAGTTAGCTTTATAGTAGTAGTATTAAATGATGGCTAAAATCTGACCCGTATAATAAAAAGAATAAATTTCAGGCGGGTATTCCAGCCTGAAATCATGATTTTGTTTAAACAAGCCGCGGCTCCTCACAGCGTTTTTGTAGAAGAAGTAGAGGATCATGTTGGCCAGGCGGGAGTAGCACCAGTGTCCATGAACCAGGAGGAGCTTCTGCAGGTACTGAAAGCGAGGAAGAGCGAAATCGCTGGCCATCACCGCCTGCACACACACACACACACACACACACACACACACACACACACACACACACACACACACACACCACAAAGTGTGAAATACGCTAACTGCTTTGCTAAGTGTTGTACAGTTAATACGTTTATCGCATCATCCAAATTCAGCAGTAAATTCTACAAGTAAACGAGCAGGGAAAGTAAATCTCCGTGTAACCGTGTGAGGATATAGGGACGTGTCCAAACACACTGGGGCTCTACAGGATTAAATGGAGATCAGGTTGTAATGGGGAAACGCTTGTTAATCATGTAGACTGCGCTCAGTGGGAGGAGGCGCAGGAAATTGAGTAGCTCCACACCAGCCAAACTGGCAGCACCAATTAATTCATCAGGACCGAGTCCATTTTAACCAGCTGATGATGGAGTGTGGAGCAGATGTGCTCCCCCCCCCCTCCCCCCCCTCGCAGGGTCAATTGGTGCAGTTATTCATTTGTATAAATGTTTGCTTCCGAGTTCGGGACACGGCCTTTGGCACAAAGACAGGGCTGGTGGTGGGGCTGGTGGTGGGGGTGGTGGTGTGGGTGGTGGGGCAATGACGGTTACCATTAGTTACCCACAGACCCCCAGAGCACTACATGGAAACTCTGACACATGAATGTACTGTAATAGGGTTAAATGTGAGTTTGTAATGATAAACATTTAACGTCACATGTACATGGTTAAACAGTTAAATAGAGTAAGTGTAAAGGTACAGCGTTAGCATAAAAATAGTAAAATAAATTTTACTGTAATAAAAGATGTAAAGTTTGATGTAATAAAGTGCAGATCAGCCTGTAAAGTATAAAAGCATAAAAAAAAGTTTTTATACAAAGTGTCAAAAAAAAGTGACTAAAAAAAAAGTGCGACGGAAAGTGTAAAGGATAAAGTGTAAAGCATCATTTACAAACAATAGAGAACAAAATATAAAGTACAAAGGATACATCACAAAGTATAACACAAAGGATGAAGCACAAAATATATAGTGTCAAGTTTACAATGCAAAGCATAAAGTATACAGTGAAAATAAGTAGTGAACAGCTTTTAGTATAAAGCATAAAGTAAACAGTACAGAGCATCTAGAGGTCTAGAGTGTAAAGTGTAAAGTATAAAGGGTGTATAAAGGAATATAAATGTGCAAACAATAAAGTACAGAAGAGAATATAAAGAATACGACATAATGGATATGTGTAAAGTAATAAGTAACAAAGTGTAAAGTACAAAGTATAAAAGGAAAGTTAGGTTTAGGGTTAATTTAAATTCAAGATTCAAAGAATTCAAATCATAACATAAACAGTGTAAATGGTAAAGTTTAACGGTTAAAGAGTAACGTGTGTATAGAGCAAAGAATGAAAGTGTGAAAGAAAAAGTGAAGTTTAAAAGATGAAATGTAAATGTAATGTATAAAATATAAAAGGAAGAATATAATAAATGGTAATGTTTACAGTAAATGTAAAATGCTAATTGTAAAGCGTAAAGTATAAACACAACAGAAACGCTGTTAATCTAAAAAAATAAAAAATAAATAAAATAATAGTACAGTTTTAGATTTAAGACATCATGCTGATCACACACACACCCTGGTGCCCTTAACTGAAGGACTGAAATAAAGTACAGTCGCCAAAGGCTTTTCTATTTTGGTGCAGCAGAAAAAAAAAAAGGTGTGTGTGTGTGTGTGTGTGTGTGTGTGTGTGTGTGTGTGTGTGTGTGTGTGTGTTAACTCAGCAGTCTTGCTTCCCTGAATATCTTGTTTATCCTCTCAGCTCTGTGCTTACCTGCATGCCCTCCTGCCCTGAGATGCCCACACCAACATCTGCCACCTGGATCATACTGACATCATTAGCCCCATCACCTAGGAGCAACCAGAGAGAGAGAGAGAGACAGAGACAGAGAGAGAGAGAGAGAGAGAGAGAGAGAGAGAGAGAGACACAGAGAGAGAGAGAGAGAGAGAGAGAGAGAGAGAGACAGAGACAGAGAGAGACAGAGAGAGAGAGAGAGAGACAGAGAGACAGAGACAGAGAGAGAGACAGAGACAGACAGAGAGAGCAGAGAGAGAGAGACAGAGAGAGAGACAGAGAGACAGAGACAGAGAGAGAGAGACAGAGAGAGAGAGACGAGAGAGACAGAGAGAGAGAGAGAGAGAGACAGAGAAGAGAGACAGAGAGAGAGAGACAGAGAGAGAGAGAGACAGAGAGAGACAGAGAGAGAGAGACAGAGAGAGACAGAGAGAGAGAGAGAGAGAGAGAGAGAGAGAGAGACAGAGAGAGAGAGAGAGAGAGAGAGACAGAGAGAGACAGAGAGAGAGAGACAGAGAGAGACAGAGAGACAGAGAGAGAGAGAGAGACAGAGACAGAGACAGACAGAGAGAGAGAGAGAGAGAGAGAGACAGAGAGAGAGAGAGAGACAGAGAGACAGAGAGAGAGACAGAGACAGACAGCATGTTAGAAAAAAGCAACGATGAAAGAAACAAATGATGTGCTTCCAATACAGGAACCTTTTAAGATTATTTCTTGTTCCTACTCAGGTTCTGGTACTTTGATTAAAATTATAAACCATTAGGGGCGGAGCCTGCTGTATTGAAGGTCAGCCTTCCAGCTTGGCTGACCTGCTTACTTTTTTTTAAAGTGCAAAAAATATCTTCTGTCTAAATAAGAAGCGTAAATTGTTTATGTTCATGCCTACATTATTTTCTTGCGTATTCTCGATGTCATCTGGCCTGAACCAGCGATCAGAGGATGGTGACACAACCTGAGGTGTTAAATGAGCCGCAAGTCAAAAATGATCTGCATGCTGGCTTTTTCATTTTTCGACATGCTTTACTTGCTTTTCGATACAAGTTTTCGTCTGAGCTGTGAATGCACAGTTGTCTTCACTTCTTCTGCTTTCAGGGGAAACAGGTGAAAGTGGGATGGATTGAGATCAGGACTGTAGGGAGGAAGCGTTAGATCACGTGAGATCACGAGAACCTCGGATATCAGTCCTCTGTGTTTAATCCCATGTTCAGTCTTCAGCTCGTCATTAAGCGTCTCACCGTAACGAGCACTGCTGACTGTTGAACCTCTTTCCTGATGGTGTTCCAATACTTCTGGCCCTTGAGAAGTCCAGAAAACAAAGAACCCCTCGCCTTCATTATTATTTTTGCATTTTACTTGCAGAAATCCAAGCGCCCTTGTTTACGCTCTTCTGCACCAGGTACACCCAGAAACACACCAGTGGCTGGGGAGACGCAGTGATATAATAACAACCCAAACGCGTGTGCGGGGGTCAAACGAGGACAACAGAACAATCGCTGTTTACACCACACCACTGAACCTATTCAACTGGCCGGGTTTTGAAGTGGCGGCCAAGATATTGTTTTGCGAGACACTTTAATGAAGAAGTGAGAAATAAAACACTCCCCGTCATGCTGTTATAGGAACCTAATCAACAATGCTGTGGTGTGATCAGACAGGGTTCGTGTTACCGCACCATCGTTGCTTAGTTTCCCATAACAGCATAGCCGCAGGTTGTTGTCCATTAAACAAACATGACCTTAAAGAAGAGTCCGTGTTGGCGCTTGGCTAATGCGTTTATGTAGCGCCTGTCCCGAACACGTCCCTGTGCAAGACCTCTACACGCGGTTACTGTTTACGGCTCTCGCACAGCCCCGCCAGGGGACGTTTAGTGCTTCGCTAATCTTTTTAAATTAGCATTGCGTTATTACAGCACACACACGCTTGTGTCATTAGCACAAACATGACACTTAAAACCTTATTAACAAAGCAGACATGGAGAACATTTAAATCCCACAGTGACCTCTGAACATCTCTCTCTCTCTCCCCCGTGTGTGTGTGTGTGTGTGTGTGTGTGTGTGTGTGTGTGTGTGTGTGTGTCTCTATCTCTCTCTCACCATCTGGATAGTTAGCGGTGCTGCCTGGGATTATACAGTGAGGACGGCGAACACACAGCACGACCCGTCACCATCACCGTCACTTTGGAAACGTTTACCGCTCAAACACACACACACACACACACACGCACAGGAAACCGAGAAATAATAAAAGAAATTGGGCAGCGACAGTGATTCATATGAACATGGCTGGAGTTTCTTCTGTGATTACGGCACATGAGCTGGGAAAGAGAAGCGAATATAAAGCAGGATTTATTTATTGGTTTGTTTTTTCTTTCTTTCTTTTTTTACTTTACTTTTGATGGAGAAGTGATGGAATGAAGATGCATGTGATGACAAAGATGACTGAATGGCTGGACAGAGAGTTAGAGGACAGATGGGGTGAATGGATGCATTGGTGGGGGGACGGATAGAACAAGCGATGGATGGATGCAAGAATAAATAAATGGATGGGTGGGATGATGGATGGATGGACGGATAAAATGTTGAATGGATGCAAGTGTATATAAATGGATGGAAAGAATGATGAATAGATGCAACGATGGATGAGAAGATGGTTAAGTGGATGGATGGATGGATGGGTGAAGGCATGAGTGGATGGAAGGAATAGTGATCGGATGACTAGATGGATGAGTGAATGGAAAGGAGGATGAACTTTATTGAGGTCCAAGGAGAAATTGGTAAACCAAACTCTCTATAAAAGAGTAAATCTGTGGCACAGAGAAATAAAAAAAAAATTGGAATGTGATGGAATGCAATGCTGTGTTGTGTAAAAGCTTACCTATGGCCAAGGTCATGACCTTGAGCTTGTTGCGCACCAGTTTGACCACCATGCTCTTCTGCAACGGCGTGGAGCGGCAGCATAACACCGACCTGCAGCTCCGAGCCACGGCCAGGAACTTATCCTCCAGGCTCTTGTCCAGAGCGTAGGCCAGAGTGCGGCCGTCAATCACCAAACCCAGTCGGTGCACCAGGAATGGGCCTGAGGGGGCGGAGCCAGAGCCTGGAGACAGGAAGTGCACGCTGGTGTAGTCCTGCTGGACAAGCTGCGTGGCGTGGGGGTCCAGTGAGGAACTGCATAGGAACTTAGCCTGGATGTAGTGCAGACTTTCATCGAGTAGAACAGCACAGGCCTCCTGAGAAACACCACAGAGAGAGAGAGAGAGAGAGAGAGAGAGAGGGAGAGAGAAAGAGAGAGAGAGAGAAAGAGACAGAGAGAGACAGAGAAAGAGAGAGACAGAGAGAGACAGAGAGAGAGAGAGACAGAGAGAGACAGAGAGAGAGAGAGAGAGAGAGAGACAGAGAGAGAGAGAGACAGAGAGAGACAGAGAGAGAGAGAGAGAGAGAGAGAGAGAGAGAGACAGAGACAGAGAGAGAGATGGAGAGAGAGAGAGAGAGAGAGAGACAGAGAGAGAGAGAGAGAGAGAGAGACAGAGAGAGAGAGAGACAGACAGACAGAGAGACAGAGACAGAGAGACAGAGAGAGAGAGAGACAGAGAGAGAGAGACAGATCTGAATAACTGTACAGAATACTGAGATTTAATCAATATAGTAAATGGACAGAAGAACATCTGGATCGAGCCAAACGATGCAGATCATTTTAAACATCTCCAGTTCCAGAACCACTTCAAAAGAAGATCTCCTGCTAAGTCGAGTGTGTTTTCTGTGCGGAGAGGAAGGAAGGGTGGACTATCAAACTGGCCCAGTTTGTTCCATCGGAAATTTCCACATTTAACAGAACAGATGCTTCGGTTTTAAATGAAAAACATAAAAAATGTCCTGAGAGCCGAACTTCATCTAAAGCTTTGGATGGACGACACACGAGGCAAACTGAAATATAGCAACAAGATCTACATGTGACTACAAGCAGATCAAAACGATAATGTGATGTTCTTGATTAAAAGATATCGGTCAGTGAATTACTGTGGTGTCTCCAGTAAACATTTGGGGAAGTGGTGATGTTGGAAAATAGTCAACTTCAGGCTGAGCAGAGGAGCTTCACCACCACCACCACGAGGGTTTCACGGTAAGACACAAACAGCCTCTAAACCAAAACATTCTTTTAAAAACAGATTTTCAGACAGTAGGGGGCACTAAAAAAAATGGACGCAACTTTTCCAACCCCCCGGGAAACAACAAAAACCCAACAAAAAATTATTACACACGTCGCTAACGTAGACCATAATGTAAAACACAGCTTAGCGTTACAGTCTGTTATGTTAAACCAGTTAAAAAAAGTTACGATTTGCTCCATAAGGCGGCCAGTGAGACAGCGAAGTTAAATACCGTTGAGTTTCTGCTATGAAATTATCATTGCAAAGCATCTATACATTTGAAAGAACTTTTGCCAATCTCATGTTAGCTTAAAGCTAAATCACACACACTGATGTAAGTGGAGTGAAGCTGCTGCTGATGACTGCCTTTATTAGGAGTCGGTAGCGAGGCGGACCTGCGAGTCTGCGTTCAGCGTGATGATCTCCTCCTCGGGGTCGAGCAGCTTGCAGGCGTAGGCGATATTGATCGCCGTCTCCTGCTTGTCCCCCGTCAGAACCCAGATCTGCAGCCCCGCCTTCCTCAGCGCAGCGATAGTCTCGGGCACGCCGTCCTGCAGCCGGTCCTCGATCCCCGTCGCCCCTGACAACCAGACAAATGAGGTTTTAATTACATTCATTCCTCCGTGAAATAATCCATGGTAGAATCGCTTCATTAAAACACATTTTACGCTTCAATATTAGCGTATGAGAAACATTACACTGAAATACTCCAGCAAAAAAGCTAACACGGAGCTAGCTATTACACTGCGTAAACCCGGGTCGCTAGCATCAAACTAGCCTTTAGAAGAGGTACAAGAGTGTAATGGCTACAAAACTAGCCGGAAGTTAGACAAGTGTTGTGTTGTGTGTAATTACAGCCAAGATCACTAATCATCTAATTAATGAAATTAGAATATCGAACTATAGCCAGGGTCACTAGCAAGTTAGCGAAGGTTAATCTAGCCATTACATTTGTGTGAACTGGGTGTCAGGGTTGCTAGCAAGTTAGCTAGCTAGCATTATGCTAACTACGATACGGTGTAAATGAGTAAGGAGTGAGCGTTTCTGACCCAGCAGGTGAAGATCGGTCTCCAGTCGTAGTGCGGATTCAAACAGCAGCTCCTCTCGTCCCTGAATGGCCGTCTCAGCCTCTAGGTGGCGCCGCAACCAGCAGGCGTATTCTTCTTTACTGAGGACCTGAAGCACAAAATCGTGAACTTAAATTTGATTTAAAACAATCAGGATGACATCAGAACATACGCAACTGTGTTTTACAGCCCATCATTTTCCGTGTCTTTTACAATTTTGTCTCCTCACACTCGTCCCAACCCACCCCCCACCCCCCCCACCCCCCACCCCCACAGTGAGATCTAGACACGTGATGGCTACCGACGTGGAGCCATTAGTGCATCCTTACTTGGGCTCCTTTACAGCACAGAGCTATCGGCCCTCTTCCACATTCTTGAGCACGGTTGGCTAATGGCAGTGTGATTAACAAAGGCCCCTCCCACCAAAACAGCACACTATGCCTAATGAGTTTGTTATTTCTCCACCATGGATTAACTTTTTCATGTCACGTTCACAGCTTTCTCAAAACAAACAAAAGAAGAATAGAAGAACAGATCACTTGTGGGAGCTCGATGGCAAAAACAAAAGGTGTGAAAAAGCGTTTAAAAAACAAAGCTTCAGATAAAATGCTGAAAAACACCAGCACCAGGAGGTCCATGCGAGCGTGTGAACACGATTTATCACATCGCCTGGAAAGTATGGAAGCAGGAAGTGAGAGAGAGAGAGAGAGAGAGAGACAGTTACAGAGTTAAAGGAGATTCAGTAGGACCATCTGTACAGGACACTCGCACTCAGCGAGACACTTCCACACCTCTCCGCTTACCTTCTTGGCGATGCACAGAGTGCGCAGGCCGTCGGCGGCGTACAAGTTCAAGTAGTGCTGGGTTTTGTAGAGAATTTTGCGCTGCCGTTTGCCTTTGGAGTCGTCTGGAACGGAGGTTAAACAGAATTCAGCAAGAATGAATCAATGATGGACGATTTCTACCTGACGATGAGGTTCGAACAAAATGGAGGCATAAATGAGAAGCCAACAGTTTGAGAACAGCACACGGTTAAACTGGTTAATGGGAAAATGACTAAGGAAAAGTCAATCAAACCTCTTACGGTTTCTCATTTACCCTGTTAGTTAATAGACCAGAGCAAATGTCTATGAAGGGTCGAAACACCTTGGGATCGTTGGTAACCATCTGATGACACAACCTCCTGGCTAAATAAGGAGAAGCATCCATAGATGTATGTATTATTGGACCAGCCAAAAGAAAATCCCATATAAATGAAACCACAGCAACCACTGAGTCCATGTTTGCTCTAACGACCCGTGTGCCATCTCGCGGTCTCGCTTCACATTACTTTTTTTTATTAGCACCGTGGCTTCAGAACATACGAGACACACCCTGAGCTGTCCATTTGTCTTTGGAGGTTCAGTCTTCAGGGACGTCTTTCCTTTTTTTTGTTTTTTTGGAGTAAGCCATGCTGCGTCATTTCTGTTTCTTCTGCACGCTGTGTCTATACATGGCAAACTATCACGTTGATTGACTCTGTTGAGCGACGGGTATAGCCACGCCCACCTTGAGAGAATACATGCCAGATTAACAGCATCAGGGTCCGGATAGAACCCTCACTCGGTCTGGATCCGGGCCACGGTCGCCATTTAGTGACCGAGCAATAAAGGGTGTTTTTAACTAGTAAACTGTCTGAGCTACCGTGTCCTGACAGGAAAACACCACCAGAGTGGAGTGAGATTATCTTTCAAAACACAGCCAAGAGTGGGCGAAAGCGCCAAAACCTCGCCCCGCCTCGCCACCCTGTGATTCATCAGCAGGCTGTGCAACGTCGGCTTGCCAATACAACGTGTTTTTCTGCTTGGCTCCCCGCCACCTGCTTCCTACAGCCACATGACAGAAGGAGACGACTTCATCTCTGGCGACCGTCTGCAACCGCTGTGTGTGTGTGTGTGTGTGTGTGTGTGTGTGTGTGTGTGTGTGTGTGTGTGTGTGTGTGTTGTTGTTTTTTTTTTTTTTTTTTTGTTTAACAGTTTGGAATGTTACTGGGATCAGACTCGACCGACCGAAGCCAAAATAACAGCCGAGGAACAGAAGCCCAACGATCAGCCAAACATATCTAAATCCTTTTTAAACAACCCTGTAGTGCAACGCTGCGGGATTCCTTTTAAAGCCTTTACATTGTGAATGTATGTAGAAAGCTAAAGTAGTGTCACATGGCCTGGGAACATCATCGCTACACCTGTACCCTCAGTAAAAACAGCAAGGTTTATCAATGTGCATCGTTATGCACATTAGCCAGCAAGCCATGAAAAGCAGTGCAGCTTCAATCTCAGAGTCTCAATTTGTCACAGATTTCAGCGTTGCCATGACAACCACAAATTTGTCCTCTAAAATCGGTAAAGTTAACAAGCTCGCTGGAATAAACTAGCTTCTGTGGCTAAAAGAAATCTCCAGGTGCCACATTGTTAACATTTGCACATCAGACGTGGTTGGTTCAACTTGGCCATTTGATCTTGATTTATGTTGCTATGGCAACTATGACTTTTTAATTATTTACTAACATGACAAAATATAAACCTAGCTAGTATAAAACTGTGGCTAAATGAAGTTAACATACAGTATGAAGACTAATCATTATAATATAACACACATACTTTCTTCAAAGCTGTTGAGCGTTTCATGCATATCCCCGCCCCCTAATTATCCCACATTATAAAAATTCTTATAATGTCCGTTTGCATCTTTAATCCACTGCACTGTCATTCGCGAGCACAACGCGCGGGTCCCTCCCCTGAATAAACGCGTCCGTGTTAGTTTTTCCAGCTCAGCTTGGAGTCCAGGTCTGTGCGGTGTTGTGTTATTTGTTTACACACTTCAAAGGTGTCGTATGGTTCTGGGCTGCCACTTCCCTTCATGTGCGTTACCACTGGCCTGCTTTTACTCCAGCGTCCTCTGAATGGAGTCTTTGTAGAACCTGGAGCTGCTGAACCGTGACTGGAGCTCCTGGTTGTGGTCACATGTCCTTCTCCCGCTTTCCCTTTCAGCCACGTCAGATTTCCAGCTCTGTTTCTTCCTTTCAGCTCCAAGTTAGTAATTAAACCTGAATGTATTGCTGATTGAGTTAGGTTTGAGTTGGTTTCTTTCAATTTGACACAAACTGAAATGAAGCCACTGGCTCTGATGTGGGTGGAGCAGAACGACAGGGGGAGTGGCATGCCACTGCAGAGTCATTTAAGCCAAGATCATAAAAATGGATCAACAAAATGCACCAAATAAGCATAATCTTTGCCACATTGAGACAACTTTTATTATTTTAGGTCTTTATTTATTTATTTATTTTATTTTTTTTAAGCGTTTGCTGACAAATCTAGCTACAGTCCACCAATCACTGACGACCATTACCCCAACGGACCAATCAACAACCACCATTACCCCAACGGACCAATCAACAACCACCATTACCCCAACCGACCAATCAACAACCACCATTACCCCAACGGACCAATCAACAACCACCATTACCCCAACGGACCAATCAACAACCACCATTACCCCAACCGACCAATCAACAACCACCATTATCCATACAGGCCAACTACTATCACCATTATTTATACTGACCAATCAATAACCACCAGTGTTCCCACTGACCAATCACCAAACACCATTAACCCAACCAACCACTTATCCAGCCTGCACTGAACATTACCAGGTTAAATAAGTATCTTAAAAGAGTAAGAGAATACAGATGTGGTGAATATTGTTAAAAATGTAATAATGGCAAATGATGATAGCAACCCAAATCCAAGTCATGGCGCGTTGGTACCTGTGGCAGGCGGTCTGATGAGGTCCATGATGACCGAGTCGGCTCCTTTGGTATAAACGGTGATCTGCTCGGTGAGCGGATGTCGCACCACCACGGACATGCGCTTCCGCGTGGAGTCGAAGCCCAGCGTGTGCAGCAGCTCGAAGCTCAGCTTTCCCACATGCGGCAACTCCACGGTCACCTGGTCCGCCAGACGGCCCGCCAGAGCGCAGTTGTAGGCGCGGGCGGCGTACACCAGGGCCGCTTCGTCAGGAGACTCGGCTTCGTAACGGAGCTCCCCTTCGTCCCGAGCGGACGCCTTGGCCGGGTCGTGTCCTAGCGGGACGGCGCTGAAGGCCTGCTGCAGACGCTCCTCGTCCAGCTTGGCGAGCGCGCTCTCGGCTGACGGCGAGGACAGCACGCTGGGGGTGGCGCGCTGAGACGAGGAGCGGTTGGTGGTCAGGCTGGACGAGCTGCTGTTGTTGGAGCCTGACGTCAAGCGACTCGGCGTGAAGCGCTTAATAAAGTCCTCGATGGTCTTCACCGGGGATTTCAGCTCAAAACGCCGCACCTACAAATAAAAAAAGGAAAAACTTAAAATGAAATCAGCTTATCAACGCTTCGAAGAACTTGGACCCCACAAATAAATGAAACATTTTTGTTTTTTACTGTGCTAATGTTCACTTGGATGTTTTTACTTACGTTTTTATATTAGACACGTAGTTACATGTTTGCCATTAAAATACTAGAATGAGCAGTAATAATTCTAATATAATATAATTATCTAATAATCTAATATGATATAATTATTACTACTAATAATAAACATTATGAGACAATATTTTAGTAAAATTATAATATTGTAATAGAATTTATAGAATAAGTCATAAAAATATAATAAAAACATGCACTAATATTCTGGAACAAAATAATAGTAAAAAAAAAAATCATAGTGATTTACATGCGCTTTAGACTGAGGGACACGCCCATGTAGATCCTGGTACTGATTAGTTATGGGAGGCGCAGCCGTTACAGTTATCAAAACTATCCACCCACACACACACACACACACACACACACACACACACACACACACACACACACACACACACACACACACCTCCCCAAAGTGAATTCCTCAGAAGGACGTGTAAATAAACTCAGAAGCCGATTTGGACGTGAAACGTGTAAAGGACGGGACACGCCGGGTCCCTGGGTCATGAAGAGCACGGCTGGAGAAATGTCCTGAAGAACTTGGGTGTGTATGGCGCATCAAAGTGAGAGGAAGAAAGACCTGCCCAGAAGTATTGGCACCATCGCGCTCACTCGAGCACTAGTGGAGCAGGAAAGCAAACAAAGCTTGGAACGGCGTTATAAATATCAGGAACATTCAAATGATCCGTGAATGTCTTTGATCTTTGATTCTATCGGACTGTTATTTGGTTACGTCTCTCGCCACATAATAGAGAGGATGAAAACGTGATAATCTGATTGCAACGTTAATGTTCTCTTAACAACATCAACAACATCAAGTTCATGTTGTTAAGAGAAAAAGGGGGCGTGGCTTCCCAAAATGATAAAAATAAAAAGGTGTTTGTTACAGATGGAACACTAGGTGGGGTCAGAGATGATGCGGCAATACGCTACGACTCACCTTCTGGCGCGGCTGATTGGGTGACGACACGACCACCGTGTTGCAGATGGTGAGAGCGATGAAGAAGTCGAAGACGTCGCACAGGTCCGGAGGGATCTGGCTCAGGAGCTGGCTGTGGAAGCGCATGAACTCCATCTGACTGCCGCACTCGTTCACTTTGTCCATCAGCTGGGGGTCCGGAGTGATGTCTTTTTCCTACAATACACACACACACGCACACACACAGACACACAGACACACACAGACACGCACACAGACAGACACGCACACAGACAGACACGCACACAGACAGACACGCACACAGACAGACACGCACACAGACAGACACGCACAGACACACACACACAGACACACACACACAGACACACACACACAGACACAGACACACACAGACACACACAGACACACACAGACACACACAGACACACACAGACACACACAGACAGACACACAGACACACACACACAGACAGACACAGACACAGACACACACACACACACACACACACACAGACAGACACAGACACACACAGACACACACAGACACACAGACAGACACAGACACACACAGACACACACACAGACACACACACAGACACACACACACACAGACACACACACACACAGACAGACACACACACAGACACACACACAGACACACACACACAGACAGACACACACAGACAGACACACACAGACAGACACACACACAGACAGACAGACACACACACAGACAGACAGACACACACACAGACAGACAGACACACACACACAGACAGACACA
>JAAGKR010011078.1:0-20528 GCA_011419295.1 Clarias macrocephalus | reverse complement strand
TTTTTTTTTTACCCTGTTTGATTGAGTTCACACGACTCAAGTACACGACTATGAACTAGAGGCGCAGCGATCACATAATTTGGATCCATGCGGATGATCATCACCAAAAATCAGAGAACAACTTACTAATATGACTTGCAATAATACATAAGGCTAGCAACATCTCAGTGATCACAGATATTCAGGACCATACGACCTATAGACCTACTGGGGAACATGTTCAGGACCACTACATTTATGGCATTTGGCACACGCCCTTATTCAGAACAACTTGCATTTAAAAAAAATCTCATTATATATCCAAGCAATTTAAGGTTACGGGCCAACTTGTGGGTGGGGGTGGGGGTGGGGTTGAACGTAGGACTTTCAGTCAGTAGTCCAGCACATTAAACACTACCCCATACGTGGACAGACTTTAAGGTCCCTATTAAAGCCCTAAAAGTGTTAACACCTCATATTAAAGTTGACTTCAGGGCGTCTTCACAGGGTTATTTGTACGGCTCTAAGATTTGATATACAAATCACATTTTTGTGACGGCAATTTAAATTGTGATATTTAACTATGAAATGTACCACTTTGTTCAAATTTATTTACTGCTAACCATAAATAATTGGACATGATCATTAAGAAGACATTTGCCAATATTTATTCATCAACTCAAATTTATAAATAATAATAATAATAATAATAATAATAATAATAATAATAAGTGTAAAGTCATTAAATTATCTCCAAACTCTACATTCATCCTGACTAGACATTCTTAATTAAACAGTTGCACAGGTCAAGATTGCGATTCCGATTTTACGCATTTTAATTTTGCAGTCATAGTTAATCTGTAATATTTTTATGGAGATGACCTAAAGACCTTGTGACACCTGACTGATAACATGATAACAACACACACATGTAATAAACCATAAGCATAATCTGGAGCTTTTAGTATAATAATCTGTCAAATGTAATAATAAATAAACCACAAACATAATACTGTAGTAATAATAAATAAACCACAAATGCAATACAAATCTGCAGCTTGTAATGGAAGAATTCCACAAATGTAATGCATTTCATATTACATTTGTGGGAAGTTATTGCAAGCCTTCGAAATGTAATAGGAACAACTATAACGTTTGTGGGAAATTTATTAGGTTTACAGGATTATTACGTTACAAGCTGCTGATTTGGATTACGCTTGTTATTTATGATGTTTGTAGGCTGTTATTCCGCTATGGGGTTTTAGCGACCTCTTAAAGGATCTTAAGTTTAAAAGACGTTTTACACATGACCTGAGGGTTACTCTGTGTGTCCACTGGGATGATCTGTCCTTATTTATGATATATTTAAAAAGAATCCCTCTTTTCATGCTCCTCCTCCACCTCTTCCTCCATGCAATGTAAGAGATTGAACTTTTATATGCGTAAAAACGTACATGTTAAGAGTCTACATTTTATTTGCGCCGGTGAGTCTAAAGATCCTGCCACAGTGTCAGCCATCATCTCCCTAAAAAATGTCCCAAATATTTACAATCATGTGTAGTAAGCGGCATGTTAGAAGCGCTGCATCATCAGTGTCACGAATGTCGTCACTGATAAGCACTATCTCTGTGACTTTTCTTCAGCACACATCATTGATTAGGCCCTTTGTC
Source organism: Clarias macrocephalus (assembly GCA_011419295.1). Lineage (NCBI taxonomy): Eukaryota > Metazoa > Chordata > Actinopteri > Siluriformes > Clariidae > Clarias > Clarias macrocephalus. The sequence goes on along the minus strand of JAAGKR010011078.1, from coordinate 18,879 downwards.
CTGAGCTCTGAATTGATGAGCATGTGACCTCCGGTTAAACGCCGCTGATCTCGTTATGCTGAGCAGCAGTGTGTCAAACGAGGTAAAGAGAGAGAAAGTGAGAGAAAGACAAAATGAGAAAGAGAGACGGAGTCTGATAGAATGATCCAGGTGTTAGTGATAGAGACTATCCTGAAGTGATCATGTCTAAGCACTAAAGGCTACAGTGAGGACACGAGAGGCATCTGTCACTCGTTCAGGAATGAAAGTGACATTCACTATGAAGATTAAAGGACCGTTACAAAGCTGAGCTGTTTATAAAGTTATTGACCGCTCGTCTCAGATCGGGCAGATTGATCATCCGCTGTGAATAACAGCAGCTCTGATAGTTGTTCCAGCTATTCACGGGTTTGTATTCTGATCCGTCAGCTCATTCACAGGGCTGATCCTCATGAACAGATTGAAAAAGTGTGTGTGATCGCTTATACTGTATGCTTGACGTTTTCTGTAAGGAGATATTTATTTAACATCTATGGAAGGAGTCTCCAGTATCAGCACTTAGTAACAGTCAGACGTAAAGCTGTAACTGGAGGTTTTCCAGACTGTGCATGTTGCGGTTTCTCGGTATTTATTTATTTATTTATTTATTTATTTATTTATTTGTAGGTATGATTAAGTTAGAAATGAAAAAAGGTGAGGTGATGGGACAGCAGCGGTATGTGGACCATTTTATCGCCCTGAATCCATGGGGCGTGCATACTTTTGCACTCAGCCCTACTGAAAAACGTAATTTTTTCCTTCAGGATTCTCTCTCTCTCTCTCTCTTTCTCCATCTTTATCTCTCTCTCTCTACATCTGTCTGTCTTCATCTCTCTCCTGCACTCGGGCATTTATCTTCCCTCCTTCATCCAGTTCAACTCTCACAGTTCTCTCTCTCTCTCTCTCTCTCTCTCTCTCTCTCTCTCTCTCCGTGTCTTTATCTCTCTCTGGTGATATATCAGTCTGTCTTCATCTCACTCCTGCACTCTTTCCATCCTCTATGTAGTTCATCTCTCTTTCTTCCTCTCTCTAGCGAGTTGAGTTCTCACGCCAGTTTGATCCCCATTCTGTGTCACATGTTTATGATATCAGAGCGACCTACGTTGACGGGTGCATCTTTCACCTTTTCACTGTCCAACTTTTCTCTTCAATCTGTTTCTCACTAACTTTTCCTCTCTCTCTCTCTCTCTCTTTCTTTCTTTTGCCGAACCCTCTGTCCTGTCCTCTCTTTCCCTCCCATTCATGGAGCTTCTCTCCCACGCCAGCGCGAGGCTCCGGGTAAGACTTTCTGCACAGATGTTTGAGCGCTCTGGTGCTCCTCGCAGCCAGGGACAAATCAGCAGTGTTTAATTCTGCCTAATGACATGCAGTCCAATGACGTGTTGCTTGGACGAGCAACATCTTGACAGGATAGGATAGCTGAATGAACCGTGATGAGCTTCACACATTCACATGGCTGAGCTAAAGAAACACAAGGACACACAGACTCTAGGACTGAAGCAGCTACACACATCCTGACCCTGAATGAAACGGATCAGGATACAAACATGATTATTAATGTTTTCTCTTTCCCTCGAACGCTACATCTACGTCCCATCACGGCATCTGCACTATGTTTCCCGGTTTGTTTAAAAGCCGAGTCCTGAACGGTTCGCTGGTAAACAATGACTGAAAAGCCAGGGTGTGTTCTGCAGCCTAGACCGATCCTGTCGAGATCTGTCTGTTATCATATTGATGTTAAAGGCCAGTCGTTAACACCCAAGCTAAGCCCATACGCATCTTGGAAAAATTATCTACAGCTGTCATCCTTTCTCATCATGTTGTGTGATGTATGTAGAAACTTACAAGGATTGCCAGTGGAAAAACATCTGAAAAGGAACAATAGACTTTTTTTTCCCTTTCAGATAGGAATCTCTTAAAGCATAAAACAGATCGACTGCCCCTCTCTCAGTACAGCTAATCCAGCTTGTCCCATTATTTAAATATGTGCAATAATACTTTGTCTGTTTGCAGCAGCCTAGATCTTTTTATTCCTGACATTCCCTCTGACACAACATCCAGGTCCAACTTGTCATCATTTATAGACTTGTATCTGACATTTGGATTTAAACCCGTTCAACTCAAATGACCATAAAAAAAAAAAATACAAGGGGTGATCGAGTCAAAACCGGGACTTGCGATGACATTTCTGGTGAATGAAGGTGATCATTTAGCGGGTGGAATGCCTGATTGTCGAAAATCTACGTCGCAAACTTGTGGAAGCGACACATCTGTCTGTGTGAACCAACACCAGGAACACGACTGGGAGTCATCGCCGCATCCCTCGTACAGTCCTGACCTCGCTCCATGACATTCGCACATGTTTGGGCCATTACAGGAGTTCCTGGGAGGCCGGCGTTTCAGATGTGATCATGGCACCAGCTTAATGAGAGAACTTTCTACCTTGATGGTGTCCAAGCACTAGTGAAACACTGGGATTAGTGCAGTAGTGTAGCAGGAGATTATAAAGGGAGGTTTTATTCTGCATAATCAAAAGTCCCGGTTTGGCTCGAACAGTCACCGTAATAATGTGTCTAATAATAGATGGTGATTTCCAGTAGAAGTATTGAATTGTACAGGCTCGTTTACTCTACGGCACAGAATCAATTAAATGCTTTAAGCGGCAAAATAATTGCTGGACAGATTAAAAACGTTGTAGCCATACGGCAACAAATCGAAGAAATAGATAAATACAACTAACTTGCTGGTTTATGATTAAGGATAGGTCTCATATGCAACCCTGGGAGAAAGATAGGAGCGCACAAAGCTGTTAAATGCTTTATTGGGACGAATCCAAGACTCATAATCCAAATCCATAGCGAAGATCCAAACACAGACGGGGAAAGTTAAACACGGATAATGAATAATCGGAAGTGAGGGAAACAAGCAAAACAGGAAAACCTGGAACTATACAATGCTTATGTGTATACGGGGGGAAAATAGTTAATATTTCAGACTCCTGTTTTTAGAAAACTATGCCATCTCAGTGCCAACCTGTGCGTACACGTACACTGTCGTTTCACCTAACTGATAAATGTCCTAGAATAAGTTTCTTACCGGATTAATACAGTACCGGTGAAAAGTTTGGACACACCCTCTAATTCAATGCTTTTTTTTTTGTGTGTGTGATTTATGTTCCACATTCCAGAACAATACTGGAGATTTCAAAACTATGAAATAACAGATATGTTCATTTAAAAGACGTGAAGGTCAGCTGTTCTGGAACATTGCTTACAAGAACAGTATTGTCAAGTGCATTTGCAAAACCCATCATGATGAAACTGTCTCTCATAAAGACTCTCCCCAGGAGAGACAGCAAGAACAAAACGTACCTCTACTCTTTCATTTAGAGTCACCAGCCTCAGAAATCACCAATTAACAACCAGCACCTCAGATCAGAGCCGATATGAAGGATTTACAGAGCAGAAGTAGCAGAAACATCTCAATACCAACTGTTCAGGGGGGATTATTGTGTATTTTGGATGAACGCCGTCAGCGTCGTTTAACAGTGTAGAAAGAAATAAAAATCAGAAAAGACTATGAAGGTAGAAAGTGTGTCCAAACTTTTGACTGATAGAATAGTTAATTTTGTGTTGATTTATCGCTAAACCCTTGACTGGATGCTGCACTGCTTATGAATCTACAGCTACAGCACTGCGAACTGAAGTCATAGATAGTGTTACATAAGGCGGTGGTGCCGTTTCCATCCATCTATCTGACCGAGGAGGCCAATGGTGACCATTGTATTTATTCCTGACTGTAGTAGGACCCTCACTTAATTATCATGTGGGAATTCTGTGTACATCAGGGTTTTCTTTATATATATAAGTGAATAAACTTTTAACATTTTTTAAATTCCTTCACATACAGTATCTTTCTGTCCATTCCATACTAAATAAGTTTTATCCTTGAGTTATTTGACACAACAATTATTGAAACAAAGGACTTTTTTTACATATTGTCATGTGCACTAAAATACAATTAATTACATGTTGCTCTTGAAGACTAAGCATATCGGTGCAGACATTCATAAAGCATTCATAAAGCATTCATAAAGTTCTGTGCAAAAGTCTGCACAGATGTTTTATTGCAACAGGCTGCGAAGTTTATGCACCAACCTCAGCAGCGACCTCATTTCCCCTCTCGTCTGTTCCAAACACTCAGCATTCAGCATCAGCAGGATACTAATCACCGGCCTGATCATCTGTCATCATCTGCACCTGTTTCTCACTGGTTCATGCCTCAAGTTAGATGATTTTTATGCTTGAGTGATTCATAGGTCACTGTGTGGCTTAACAACCAAAATCATTCCTCTGAAACTGCTCAGGTACAGGGACTGGAGTGTGAATGAGAGACAGAAACTTGCCAAAAATGAGAGGCAGGCAGGCAAGTGCTTCAGGAAGCCTGGAGAATTATTCCTCAAGATAGAAGAAAATAGAAGAAGGCCTGGCTCTTTGGAAGCAAAATAGGAAGAAATCTGAAGGGGTGGCTCAAGACTTTTTGTATTGTAATGTACATATTTTGGCTAACGTGCTAACATCAGTGGACTGTGACATTTTCTTTAAAAAAAAAAAAAAAGAAAGAAGAAAAACTCAAAAATGACATTTTTAAAACTTTGTGCAAAGTAAATTTCACAACAAATGCATGATGGAGACTTTAAACAAGACTTGACCCCTGACTGTCCAGCGTCCAAACAGTCAATCTGATCTAACCTAAACACGTAAGACACGGTGAACACGGTCAGGTAACACACCAATCACTGGGCTGTTCTTCTGTATTTATGGCAGCATTACTAACACAACGTCCTGCATTTATCGATCTTAAACATCTGTCGTTATGCTTCCCCCCCCCCCCCCCCAGCCCATGTCATCACTTCACGTGCCATTCGTTACGTTTTGAGGCTTTTATTTTGCATGCGTTCCTCATGGAAAAACTCCAGCTGGCTCCTATTCCTTATCAAAGCCTGAGTGTACTGAGAAATATGTAAAGTCAAACACTGGGGTACTGTCAATAACTCTGTGTGCGAGTATGCGTATGCGTGTGTGTGTATGAGTGGGGTGGGGTGGGTGGGGGTGGGGGGTTGTGCACATATGTTTAACTGTACTATTTGACTGTCCACTCTGTTTTATTTGTCTTTTGATAAAATTTTAACCAGACCTTTCACTGAGAATTTGACTGCGTGCTCTTGACTGAGAAAAGAGCTTTCCTTGTACAAAAGCCAGACATCTGCAGTTATTCCAGTCGTTCCCGCTAGATATATTTTATCACGCGTTTTCGTTTGTCTTTGAGTTTTTTAGCCTAGTCCTTTTTCCTCTTATATCACAAACTATTCAAGACAAGCTTCACTCTGGATCTTTCTGCACCCTCCAGCAGGCGTTCACCTTTAACCCTTGTGTTCTGTTCAGTACATATTTTAAAGGTTCAAGGCTTTTTTGAGTCTTAAATGAGTTCTAGTTCTGAATCTCATAGTGAAAGAACCAAGGTACAATCAAATAACTGTTGGGAAGTGCAGATTTTAGTGTGTTTATACATTGTGTCACTGTCATTTTTAATGCTTTGACGGCAGTGGAAAAGTAAAAATGTGCCTTTTATACGTGCAGTACACAGTACAGGGAGGAATAATAGAAACAAGGCACCACATATTTGGGGATCCTCTAATCACCCCCAGATTACATGACATTGTTACCCTTAACGCCACTTTAATTTCTGTTATATGCGCTGCACATTAAGTTATTGATTAGTTATTTATTTATCCAATATTGTTCCACGTTTAGCATTTCTAACTCAAAATGGACCATTATGACATAAATATGTGTGTTGTGTTTACCCACTGTTGATACACAATGCAAACTGATGCACAATGGATTAAGAAAAATGGCAAATAAAACCAATTATTCACAGCAAGAAATAATTTAAAACAAGAGTTACATGAGTCATGTAGTCATCACATTACAGAAAGTCAAGCACAAATCTATTCCCTTGATGTAGCTTCAGAGACTCCATTTCAGATTTTTTCCCCCTTAAACTGTGTCAAGGACACGCCCCCATGGCTCAGCTGTGGCCTTCAGGACACGCCCCCTTAGATCCTTTTCAATTTATTGACTCAAAACACACCCATAATTGAACCCATGGCCTCCCGCTTACATCCTTTCCTTTTTCCACTTCTACGGTCTTCAGGAGACGCCCACTTAGATCCTTTTTTCCAAATATAGATAAAAAAGGCCCACATTCTTACCTATGGCCCTCAATGCATATCCACTCAGATCCTCTTTTATATGTAGACTCAAAGAAATACCACCTTTCCCTCTATGGTCTTCAGGACACACCTTCTCAGATCCTCTTCCATATATTGACTCAAAGACACACCCACATTCCCACCTATGGCCCACAGGACCTGCTCACTCAGATCCTCTTTCAAATAATGACTTAATACACATCTACAGTACATTCCCGCCATATGCTCTATGGTCATCCTTTTCCATTTATAGACTCATAGACACACCCATATTTCCTGCTCTGATCCTCAGGATACATCCACTCAGATCTTCTTTCAAATATAAACTCCAAATTAGGGCTATCAATATTAAAGTGTTATTGAATGCGATTAATATAGACATTTTAATGCATTACAATTTTTTTTTTACGCAAATTAATCCAAATCCAAAAAAAAAAAAATTGACCCTAATGGCTTCCCATAATGCCAGCGCGGTTACCTGACGTGTGATAATGGCTCGTTTAACGTAGATAATAAGACGACTGAGGAAACTCACCAGGTGCGGTGAATGGGAAACTACTTTAAGAAGAATATATTAGATGTAAGCTGTGGGAGTGGTGGCTCAAGAGGCTAAGGCTCTAGCTTGTTGGTTTACAAATCTGAAGATCCGGGTTCGAGCTATGTCGCCAGTATGATGCCACACCTCCATACTACCCATGCAGTGCATGCAGTACCAGTGTTTAAGATATAAGAAATTTCCCCACTGTGGGGTGAATAAAATTATATCTTATCTTATGTAAAGTGTAAAGCTGCATAATCTGTTTCCTTTAACATCTGCATTTCATTTTTCCAGCATTGAACATTGTATCAAACAAGTAAATCTGAGTATTCTAAGTTTGTGATTATTCATGATTAATCACAGACTATGACTGTGATTAACTAGATTAAATTTTTTAATCGATTGATAGCACTACTCAAACACACCCACATTCCCACCTAGGCCATCAGTCCAGCTGTTTCCTTTAACATCTGCATTTCATTTTTCCGGCATTAGATGTTTATAAAACAAGTAAATCTGAGCATTTTAAAATTGTGATTAATCATGATTAATCACAGACTATGACTGTGATTAACTAGATAGAAAATTTTAATCAATTGACATCACTACTCAAAACACACCCATATTCCCACCTATAGCCATCAGGACATCCCCAATCAGATCCTCTTTCAAATACACAGCCACATTTCCACCTACACTCACATAAAGGATTATTAGGAACACCTGTTCAATTTCTCATTAATGCAATTATCTAATCAACCAATCACATGGCAGTTGCTTCAATGCATTTATGGGTGTGGTCCTGGTCAAGACAATCTCCTGAACTCCAAACTGAACTCCAGAATGGGAAAGAAAGGTGATTTAAGCAATTTTGAGCGTGACATGGTTGTTGGTGCCAGATGGGTCGGTCTGAGTATTTCACAATCTGCTCAGTTACTGGGATTTTCACGCACAACCATTTCTAGGGTTTACAAAGAATGGAGTGAAAGGGGAAAAACATCCAGTATGCGCAGTCCTGTGGGTGAAAATGTCTTGTTGATGCTAGAGGTCAGAGGAGAATGGGTCGACTGATTCAAGCTGATAGAAGAGCAACTTTGACTGAAATAACCACTCGTTACAACCGAGGTATGCAGCAAAGCATTTGTGAAGCCACAACACGCACAACCTTGAGGCGGATGGGCTACAACAGCGGAAGACCCCATCAGGTTCCACTCATCTCCACTACAAATAGGAAAAAGAGGCTACAATTTGCACGAGCTCACCAAGATTGGACAGATGAAGACTGGAAAAATGTTGCCTGGTCTGATGAGTCCCGATTTCTGTTGAGACATTCAAATGGTAGAGTCAGAATTTGGCGTAAACAGAATGAGAACATGGATCCATCATGCCTTGTTACCACTGTGCAGGCTGCTGGTGGTGGTGTAATGGTGTGGGGGATCTTTTCTTGGAACACTTTAGGCCCCTTAGTGCCAATTGGGCATCGTTTAAATGCCACGGCCTATCTGAGCATTGTTTCTGACCATGTCCATCCCTTTATGACCACCGTGTACCCAACCTCTGATGGCTACTTCCAGCAGGATAATGCACCATGTCACAAAGCTTGAATCATTTTAAATTGGTTTCTTGAACATGACAATGAGCTCACTGTACTAAAATGGCCCCCACAGTCATCAGATCTCAACCCAATAGAGCATCTTTGGGATGTGGTGGAACGGGAGCTTCGTGCCCTGGATGTGCAGCCCACAAATCTCCATCAACTGCAAGATGCTCTCCTATCAATATGGGACAACGTTTCTAAAGAATGCTTTCAGCACCTTGAATCAATGCCACGTAGAATTAAGGCAGTTCTGAAGGCGAAATGGGGCCAAGCACCATATTAGTATGGTGTCCCTAATAATCCTTTAGGTGAGTGTATGTCCCTTTAGAACCCTCCAACATTCACCCTTCTTCATTCATAGACTCAAAGTATAGACCCCGCTTTCCCACCTGTGGTGTTCAGGACATTTCAGCGTACATCTTTTTCTACAAATCAACTTCATTCACGTCTACATTCCCTGTTATGGCTTTCACGACACGCCCACTCAGATCTTCTTCCATATTTGGCTTTAAAGACACACCTTCTGTGGTCAGTGGACGTAAATTTAGGTGGTTAATGAGAATGTTTAAAAGTTAGTTGCTGGAAAAATCAAGCTCTGGATATAATATTACATTAATACTATATGCATAATTAATTCTGCAATTAATTCAAAATTTAAATCTCTTTCTGTCTCTTTCTGTATCTCTCTTTTTCTCTGTCTTTCTCTTTTACACAGTATCTCACATATATCTGCAAGTGAGGCTCAATGTCATCTAGGAAAATGTCTTCAGGTTGGCGATGCTAAGCATTTACATTTATCATCATTATCCTGCGAAATTACGTAAGCGGCTCGGACGACCAGCGCGGCCTATAAACCGCTGAAAAGGCTAAAACTTTGTGGTGGAATCACTAAAGTTGTTTTATTAAACAGACTTTCAGGAATAACCAAAAACTGTCTAGTCAGGCCACTTTATTGAGGGAACCCACTTCATAATATTTTGGTTTCCAAAATAACAGCGAATGTGCCAACGTAATATATGGGTTATTATTTTGTTTTTTCAGGAGCGGTAGTAATGCAGCGTGTGCGGTCTGGGAAATGTAAGGAACGGCGCTAACAATGATTTATTGCTGAAAATGATTTATTAACATCGTTAGAATCTAATAAGTGGGTTAAAAAAAGAAAACAGTTGTACATTAGATGTTATAGAGGTTGTGTTGGAAACTAGGAGAGGAAACACGCACACACATCTCCTTCGGCTGTACATACAGTACTCATACCTATATACTATACACCATACTTATCTATTTACTCGCACTATCTCTGACATCTGGCCATCCCATAAACCTCATGCGTAAACCCTGCATTATGTAATCATAGAGTTGAAAAAAAAAAAAAAAAACCAAAGTGTTTACACTAATAAAACTTAACATTCCGCGTTTATCGCCCAGCTAAACACGGACGTCCACGAGGGAACGATAGACCATGACGTGTGTTTACTTGGCCAATGGATGAATCCCGATGTGGACACGTTGGACGTGTGTCATGGTGAGCCACGCGCTGCTCCATATGGATGACCCGCAGCGCGCGTGCGTGTGTACGTGTGTGTTCTTCAAAAGTAGAAATGTTTAAACTCAACAGAGATCTCTAATGACATCACAGTTACCACATGCTGGGGGAAAAAAAAAAAACTTGAGATCAATAGAGAAAAAATATCATAAAATCAGAACATAATCTTAGAGTTGGCCAGAAATAAAAGACGTGAATATAGCTTACAGAGTTTCAGCATGCAGAGGCGAACTTATGAGAGGTTCTAAAGCAAGATTTACAACTTAACTTTTTTTTTTTTTTTAAGGAAGAGTTCTCACTCCTATAGAGTGAAAAAGTTGAAATTTTGAAAAAGTATGAATTTCAATGCATTTCTCTTGTTAAGATGAAAGAGGGGAACAGAAAGACGTGAACGTAAAATGACGTCTCAAATATTTAATGAATTTAAACTGGTGGGAGGAGTTGAGGGCGCACAGTGATGACATCAGAGATGCGTGATTTATTAAATTGATTGGAACTTTTTTGAAGAAATCTAATCATTTCATAAGAGTAATTGCCTGGTATGGATTAGTATGAAGAGTCAAATCTTCTCATAAACCGTACATTTATTGGTTAGAACTTTATGTAGGATCTTAGAAAGAGTTTCCTTATCAGAGATTGTTCTGAGAACCCTTAATTATTTAATGAATCCTTAACAAACAATATACAAGCATGGACTAGATATTAATTCATTCCTCCATGCTTTACTTTGCACAGGATCATGGCGGATCTGCAATCAGAGCAACCACACACATATTCACACACTCATCCAGATCCTTTCTGAGACATCAGGACTCCGGAGAACACTAAGGAACCTTATACAGACACTAGGAGAACATGCAGAACATCACACAGGAAATAAGCCGTGCTCAGGATGGAACGTGGGAATCCTGGAGCTGTACCTTACTGACTTATTATGAGAAGTTTGAATGGATGTTTTCCCATCTCACCCTCATCCACCGCCTCCTTTACCTGCTCATCACCTGACATCATGCTGAGGATGTGAGATCCAAGAGCACTGTTTATTTTTCACCCTGAACCTGGCACCTTTTAATTTTTTTATTTTTTTTTAAGATTTGGCATATACTGGTAGCCTTCCAGACACCGCCTTATCTCTAACGGCCCATCTCAGAGAAATATCACATAATGGAGACACATGAAAGCATGAGTCCCTCAACATATCTCCCCACTGTGTGTATCTCGCTATCATTCGAAAAAGAATCAAAAAGTTTGATTCCCAACAATAATACAGTCATTTCTGTCTAGAAAAAAAAGGGGTAAATGTAAAACTATTGGCACCCTTGGGTTTGTTATTGACTTGACTGCATGTCTAGCTTAAAGGTCCCATAATTTACTTTTTTTTAAAAAAACAAGTTAACACAGATCTCAGAGCCCATGCAAAGTTTGTGTAGCCAGTGTAAGGATCTATCCAATGACGGAAACTTCAAAGCACTTTTTTAAGTCACTCTGGATAAGAGCGTCTGCCACATGCCTAAATATAAATGTGTGTTAATGTTCCAGCTAGAAGAACCCTCAGATAATACATTTCTTAACACCTTAAATGCACTCTTTTAGCGTCTATGTAAGTGAACAACTTCTCCAGAGAACAGCAGGGCTTGGTAGCCGACAGGGGGAGGGGCTCTTCTTATATGAGGTCACAATAGGGGGAAAAAGCAGCCAATTTTTACCCCCAGACCAATACAAAAATAGAAAAATAACCAAAAAATTCAAGATTCTTTTTTTTTTTGGATCGCTTTTTTGTTTTATTTTGTAAATGCACACTGGGTCAAAAGACTAAAAAGCACAATTTTCCTTTATGGTTAAAACGTTTCCCGGCATGAGGATTCTATGCAGAGATTGCACCGATCCAATAGCATGCATCACTATCAGGGTGATTTGAGCAACAAAAACAAAACAGAACAAATTTGGATCAAATGTCACAGAAAAGATATCGGATATCAGATCCTGTAACAACTGTATAAAAATAAAAATAAACAAATTTTTAGTGTTTATACTTAGTTATTGATATTTCTTGGATGAATCAATGAAAGAAGTTTTTGTGTGAAAGAGTTTCACCGTAAAATGCTTCAGGTTTGCAGCTTTTAAGGAAAACAACATCAGATGTTTAGATATCAGCTGATATACAGTAATTCTGGTATGGGTATTGGAAATAAAAAGTGCTATCTATCATGCCATCTCTAAACCGATGACTTTTCTTTTGCTGCGTTGTTTCATTTTTCATGCTAAAATGAAATGCTCTGTGACCGAATAATTCGAAGGAAGTCACGAGGTTAAACACCTTTCTCCTTTTAATACTCGCTCCTGGCTTGAAATCAAAGTTGTTGCTCATTTTTTCGCCTTATCCTGTTCAAAGCTTGAAATATCTTATCTTGTTCACGAGAAAGTTTCTCTTTTCCAGTCCTTTGATTTTGACCCTTATGGCAGTCTGTTAGGATTTTTTGCTTTTTGAGTTTCAAGGTCCGTGTGAAAATAATTGTTTGTGGGGGAGGGGGGGGGGAACTATGCAAAGTGGAGTGTTAAGCTTTATTGTGGGTTTTTGTATGTCTGTATGTGTGTGTGTGTGTGTGTGTGTGTGTGTGTGTGTGTGTGTGTGTGTGTGTGTGCGCGCGTGTGCTCAGGTGTGTGATGGTGGTTTGGCAAAGATCTGACAGGAATAAGGGCCAATGCTTTCCTGGCTATGAGGGCCGTCTCTAATGGCTGACTGGTCGTCTCAGTCATGGGCGAGATTAGCGGTTATAGCGGCGCGTCTCATCTCTATACCCGAAACGCAGAAGCAAAACTGAAACGAAATGTCGTCGCCGCTTTTTATCTCTTCGTCAGACAGACAGAACTCAAATTTGGATTTTCTAAATGCTCCAGAGTGCCATGTTTGAAAGATTGATTCCCTGACATGACAGCGTTCACAACTGGCTTGGACATGAGTTACACATTTCTTTTTTTCTACACAAAGCTTGGCATGTGGTTTGCATTTTGGGCAGAAGGATGTATTTATGTATTTGTGTAGTTTGCCTATGCGGTGGGTCTTCGGGATCAAGGACTTAGCATGAAAACTTCCACATCCTTTTCTTGCTAAAACCCATAGATAAGAATTCTTGTGGTCAGAGAAACTTTGTCTGGTTTGGACCGAGGTCAGAGTCTGTCACACTAAACAGGCTGCTCGCATCAGGAACGAATTTGTATTTATCTAAGAGAGGCCATCTCCACGGCTGCAGCTTACTCACCGGATGCTAGTCAGCTAGCCAGTAGCTCTGTGAGCAGAATAGATGCATTGTGTTTAATTAGACAGATTTTTTTTTTCTCTGTTTGCTGCAACCTGAGACGTGTTATAATGTGGCCTGACTGAGCAGGGAGTCGTTATTGAAACCACCTGCATGCACTGACAAACATTTCTGAAAAATAACGATCCAGTGTTAATAGATATGAGAGAAAAACAACATTTTTACACAACAAAGAAAATGATTGTGTTGTACAATACTGAATGAATTCATGTAGAGCAAAAAGTAAGAATGGGGTTCAAGTCAAACCGGGACTTGTGTTGAAATATCTGCTGAATTATGGCAGGTAAAACTGATTGATATTTACAGAAGACTTTGAGCACAGTATGGCGATGAGACTCTTAGCTGCGGTAAAACTTTATCTTTTTTTTTTGAGTTTGTTGTACTCATTCATATTAATCGTTCTTTGCTTGCATTATTGAGTAGCTTAACTCATACTATTAGTAGCAATTTTTTTTTTTTTAAGTTGTTGCAAATCAAATAAATAGTCGCTGGTCTTTCGGTGGCTCCCGGCGATGGGTTGCCACGGCAGACAATCCGGTCCGCACACAAGCTTGGCCCAGGTTTTACACCAGATGCCCTTCCTGACCCAACCCTCACATTTTATCTGGACTTGGCACTTCATCCAGTTGTTGGGAATCGAACCCAGGACTTTCGCATGGCAGGCGAAACACCTCCCACTGAGCCACCAGTGCCCTGTTGATGTAAGGTGACAGTTACTGTTACTTAAGTACTTACAGTTACTTCAAATATCAAATTTGTTCAGCTAACTTGAAAAGTGTCATTTCTACAAACTCAAAAAGTTCAAAATACTCATCAAGGTCTATTAATTTAACACTACTCAATATGTTTAATTACTTTGAGCATTAGGGTTTACAGTGTATAAGTATATACAAATATATGTATAGTCGCATATTTTTAAAAACAGATTTGCATCTACATAACTTTAATCTGATTAACTGAATATTATCAGCAATTTCTTAGTGTTGTGGAAGCTGGTGATGAAAATGAAAGGGTAGAAAATGTAAAAAAAAAAAAAAATAAATACACGAATGTTCTAAATGCAGTAACTTTCTTTTAAGGGAAAATAATCAATGACACGGTGCTGAGATGTGGTTTGACATGAAAAGGAGTTCCTTCCCGGGTCCTGGTCCGAATTTGATTATTTTCTCATATGTTTTATCTACGAATAGTTCAGTTTAATGTTGTGGAACATCCACATAACTTTTTTTTTCACATTTGTTTCTTTTCACAATGCTCAACATAAACAAAACTATAAATAACTATCAAAAATAAAAGAAAATGATCAAAAGTCAAGAATTCATAAAAGAACCTTGAGGCGTGTTATCTTTTTTTTTTTTTTACATTTTCTCCAATGAGTGCAAACGCTTGTATATGAGTCATGGGATGTTTATATCACCGCTACACTATGTCAGTCATATGAAGCTGGGATTGAGTTTATTGTTCCTGCACGATGAATAAGCACCAAACGAAAGACAATTTGGTGCTTAATAAGAAGTGTTTTAGTTTTTTTTAGTTTTTTTTATTTCAGTGACGCAGTAGCTGCTGTATTTTATTATACGGTACTAACCCGATTTCTTTTACTTCGCCACCCTTCGTAACATGAGACGAAATTGAATTCTGGGGTGTTAACAGATTTTGATTGATACGATTGCATTATACGCTTCTTAAATACCTTTTGAAAGTAAAAAAAAAAAAAACACTGAACTCCTTCAAAGTCGCTCGTCACTTGTTTTAACAATCGCGGCTGCTCTGTGTGCAGTCGAGTAGAATATAAACCCCAGCTGAAAAGCGTTTTTCAGCTCGTCACTGATGATTATACTTGTCGATTCTGACATTTACAGTACATAACACCAGGCGCGAGTCCAACAGAAGAATATTCCAGGCATATCCCTTAGGATCCTGAGAAGCTTCTCGGATTTCGCATATGCTAGAAGTTAAACTGAAAGCGTTTCAAAGTGGAGCAGCTCTTAAAGCCGGCTGTTTCATTGCTTCTGGCAGGCATGGGGTGCTTCTCAGGGGTTTTAAACCTCGCAGAACCTTGTATAACTTCTCTGCATCGATCTTTCCTCACCCCCTTTTTTTGTGTTCGTTCATTTCGCCCCCCCTTGGAGGTGTCAGTGCCTCCTCATGCATAATCACCCCTAACAACTACGGGTCTCTGATTTTCCAACCGCATTCTTTTAAAGGTGCAGAGTTTTGGGGGCCCAAGCATTTCTACTCGTAATATGGCTGCGGACCTCTGCATGATACGCCTCGTGGAAAACACATGAGGATCCTGGTGATTTCGAGGATGGATTCTTGGCGTTCCCGAGCCAGCGGGGAAGCCTGACGGGCAGAAAGAGGAGAGAGAATGAGAGACAACATGGTAGGCTCGTAGACCCATGGTCCATTTGACTGGGGGAATTCTGGGTGCTATAAAACGCCCAAGCCCAGAACCCTTACACGGTTCAGTCTCCTTTATGAATAGAACCGAGAGCAGCAAACCGGAGCTGCTACCATTTCTGTGGTTTGTGGAGTCAAGAAAATACTCAAGCATGAATGTTTCAAGATTAACCTCCATGACCTCTCACGGTCTAATATGATCAGATCAAGCTGTGCAAAGATGTTTACTTCAGTCAGCTTAAAGGATAGACAGGAGGAATAGATGGAAAAGACAAGTTTTACCTCTATCATGGACACTCATGGACAGTGAACGCAAGGCTTAAAGACACATTTCAGCCAAAAATGAGATGGAAATCACCTCCAGATCAGCTGAGATGTTTAATATAAGTTAAACAAACCATCCTATTGATTTTTCTGAACATTCTCTAAACTGTTATCATGTTCAGTGTAGCATGGGATATTTATAGCATAAACATTCTGCATGAATTCTATTCAATATAAATGTAAACATAGGAAATGAAATAAATACAATATATATATATATATGAGAGGCGTTCAAGATAAACTGTAACTTTTGATTGTGCACTTATCCCAGTATTTCACTAGTGCTTGGACACCATGAACGGACTGCCTGCTTCACGTCTGGCCTCCCAGGAACTCCCAGATGTGTTCCTGTAATGTACAAGTGTTGTTGCTTGATGATCGTGTGTACAGTTCCCACAGGCAGATGCGTCTCTTCCACAAGTTGGCGCAGGTTTATCTGCTGATTTTCAAGGATCAGGCGTTCCACTCGTGGAATGTTCACGCAGTCTGCTCCGAGCCACCTCGGCTGGGATCGTCATTCACTAAATGCCTTCTCTAAAATGTTTGCACCATTCAAATGTTTTACTGTGGCTGAGAGTCTCATCAACATACTGTGCTTGAAGTCTTCTGTTAATGTCTGTCGCCGTATTCATTTCATCACAAGTGAGCACACACACACACACACACACACACACACACACACACACACACACACACACACACACACACACACACACACACACACACACACACACTCACACACACACACACACACACACACACTGTGCCACATCTACTTATGCAATCATATACACGTCATCATGATTTTACCTTCATTATGAAGAAGAAAGGAATTTATATAACGCTATAACACAGACGTTCACTTTCCATAATGCCTTATAAGAGGATATAACAGTGATATGCCTTAATACTGCTTTACAGTGGCTGAGAAGTGCCAAACAAAATAAGAAAAAACGAAAAACAAAATAGCAAAACCGGAAACAAAGCTACAAATCCAAAAACACAAGAACAACTCGGACAAACCGGAAAAGGTAGGAATAGTTTGCGATCGAAATTCTTATCGCTGATTGGACGAGACATTCGTCATTCAAGATATACAAGAAGTATTGCAGACTCGAACACGAGTGTTTATAGCATGTGATATTTAAAATGAATCAAGAGATGAGATAAAGATATTCTAGACAGATTCAGGATATTATCTGGTATTGAGATGTTTTGGTGGATGTACGATATGTACAGTATCTCCTGTCATGGCTACATAAGGTGACATAAGTCAACAGAACAAATGGCTTAAAAATTGATGACAGTTATAAGCATTAAAAACAACACTCATATGTCACTGTCATGACAAATCATGAGACCATACAATATCTTCCATGACAAAGTTATAGCAAGTTTATGTCAGGATTAAAATGTAGGATTTAAATAAAGATGAATAACATTCAGGGGTTTTTCTCTTTGCTCCAAACGAAACGCCTGCACATTTAGAAGCACAAAGCTCCTACAGAGCACCGCACCCTGTTAGTGTCATAAATTCCACGTGTTGACGTAATTGATAAAATTTATCATCGCGGGATAGCTCTCTCTTTTTCTACTCTTTGAATAGAGCGAGATTTATCAATATGGCTCTGATAACCAGGTTTGTGAGATGATGTTCGGTCAGGTCCCTGATTGAACCTTGGCCTCTTTTTGTGTGTGTTGATTGGATTGTAACCCGCTTATCGCAGTCACTCCTGACCTTCAGCCAATGACAGACTCATAGTGTCAAGTGCTGTTTGGTCGGATCATCATAAAGTAAAAAAAAAAGAAAAAAAAGACATCTCTTAAATCAGACAGGTTAAATATAAAACTAAGGGAATAGACGAGAAGCTTAGTGATTTAAATCATGTTGTCTTGTAATTCAATTTCCACCGAAATTTTTTTAAATTATGATATATTGAGAAGTGATAGATACAACAGACTTATTCAAAAAACATCAAAAAACTATCATAACCATGACACCATGTAATGACATAAAATTGTCCTGTTAACCATAACGGCTGTGATAAAGAGTGAATTCTTGAAAGATAAATCACACAGACACGTGTAACTGGTTCTATTTATGTGGTTGTGATTATAATTTAATTTTATTTAAAATTTTGTTGTGTTTCCCTTTCGTGGTTGTTTCAATTTCTGCTATTTTGTTTCCATTTTTTGTTGTTTTTGTTGTTTGTCTCCTCCTTTTGTTTGTTGTGTTTCTGCTTTTGTTGTTGTCTCCTGATGTTGTATTCCTGCTTTTGTTGTAATGCTCCATGTTTTTGTTGTTGTGTTTCTGCGTTGTCCTTCCTATGTTGTTTTGTTTAAAATTTTTATGTTTTGTTAATAAAATTTTATTATTGTTTCCTCTTCAGCCGTTTTTTTTACGCTGCAAACACATCATTTGTGATTGGCTACAGCGCCTCTGTGTCCAATCAGAAACAACAATATCATGTTCGATAAGGTCACACCCTGTAGGTTATGATTTAATGATGTTGTTAATGTAACTTCTTCACTTTTGGATTGTTCCCATTTTTGCCATTGTGTTTCCAGCTTAACGGTCTGAAAAGACCACATCTTTATAAGATCCACACTTTTTGCTTTTGTGTCCCGATTTCGCTTTCAGCTTTGTTAAAGTGTTTTGCCGTCAGTTCAGAAAATGGCAACATCCACCTGGTCAGAATTCTCAGACTGATGATCACAACAATACAGCAGGGTCTAGTTAATGTTTTTTTTCTTTGCATCATTATCTCCTTGGGTTTATGTGATTTGGGTTACAGAAAAGATCTATTGTGTATTCGTGTGTTTATGACATTCTGAGGGCTCGACATTCAAAATAGACCTTGC
>JAAGKR010011077.1:0-20528 GCA_011419295.1 Clarias macrocephalus | reverse complement strand
GTGAATGGATCTTTCCCCTTGCGGTGGTGGTTCTTCTTTATTGTGGGGTATGCACCATTTCGAGTGTGTGGTAGTGTGATCTGAGTGCACCTTGTGTGTGGATGAGTGTTTTTCTAAAACCAGACTCCATTTGTCCCCTGCCATTGGACGCCTCAGCCCTGCTGGTATATATTTGTTTTTTTTATATTAAAAGTTGATTTTTGTTAGTATCCATATTTCTTTTTTGTAAGTATATTTTTATTCAAAGTGTGGGTCTTCTGTGGTGCTTTTGACTCCATACGGTCCATTTTAGAAGTCTTTATCATAGCTGTAATAAAACATTTGTATTTTTATTTTACCCACGTCTCTTGCCTTCTTATTTGAGAGAATCGAACCTGTGTGCTTAAATTGCTCCTTTTTTTGGGATTGAGTATTGTTCCCTAGAGTTAATTTCTAGGGTGGCGTAATCGGATTATTTCACTGGTATACTGTTTAACAATTGTACTGCTCCCGCCACACTAAGAAAGACTATACTGTTTAAAACAGCCTCAGGCTCTGTTAGCTATAACTATCTTGAGTACATCACAGGGTGGCGGAGCAGACGATGTTAACTTATCAGTGGTTTAAAAGTTTGATCCTGAAAGAAATATAGATATTGAAAGTCTGTGTGTTTCACGTTGTGCATGAAACCTCATTGTTTATGAGTGAAAAGATGAGTGTTTGTTAACCAAAGTATCAATGTGAACAGTAAAGGGGTTTTTAAGCATCCCTGGGATTTAAACTTAAAACATAATATTCATTAACATTAAATCTTAAATGCTGCAGAGAGAGAGCATTCCTCACTGTCACTCACTAGTTCTTTATACGGCTTATCCTATTCAGGGTCGTGGGAAGTCTGAAGCCTATCTCAGTAGACTCGGGGCACAATGTATTTTACGCTCTGGACAGGTTGCGAATCCATCACAGGGTACACACACATATTCACACACTCGCTCACACTTTACCTGTAATTTGTAAAAGACAATTATCCTCCTCTGCATGTAAATCAGAGTACCTATTTTTTTTTTTTTATTCTCCATATTTTCTCCCCTATTTTTGCCATATGCAACTCCCACTCTTATCTGCTCTTTACGTTTGCAATAGCCCACAGACACCCATGATTGGCTAGCTTTGCGATGGATGTGAGGGCACATCTGTGATACCCCCAACCCCCCCGAGAGAGCTCGGAAAATCCACTGTTACTAGGCACCCCAGCTGTGGGAGGCTACAGCATCACCAGGGATTTGAACTTGTGATCACTATATGATAGGAAAACTGCTTGTCAACACACTAATTTAACCCTCATGTTGTGCTAATTTTTGGCTCACACTTATAATGTTTTCCGTTATTATACAAACACAATCATACATATACAGTATAATCACTTAATGTCATATTAGATCTTTTTTATCAAATTCAGCTCTTGTGTAAAAACTTGAACTTGTGTGAACTTGAATTTGCTGTGAAGTCCTGCGGGCTTTTTTTACCTGAGTTCATACCACTCAATGTTTTAGGGAAAAGAAATATATAGATATTCTTTTGACTATAACAAACTCTAAGAACAAATAATATTGTACTATTTATCACACAGTACTTCACTCAAATGTTTACCAAAGTCACGTTTTTGAAACAAGTAAAACATTTTTAACTGTGGCACAAAATAACAACTTTTGTGTTCCTGGTCAAAACTGAACGGTATGATTTATTTATTGAAAACAAAAGTCCAAAGGTACACAGTGGAAAAACTGAACTATATAATAAATATAATTCTTGACCCATACACTGTATGAACATATTTACATGAATTTTAAAGTAGTCCTGCTGTCATTTCTCGGACCCCATTTATACTGCTTACATGGGCACCATCTCCTAAAACCTTTGGGGTGGAGCACCTGCCACTCATTTACAAACCAGGTCCTAAAATCACTGATTTCAGGACCTGGTTTGTAAATGAGTGGCCGATGCTCCACCCCAAAGGTTTTAGACTGAACTGTGCGTAAGGCCTCAAAAAGCTGTATACTGCATATCTGTATATGCGTGTCTGCTCAAAAACATCTGCATGTACAGGTGTGGGAAAGGAGTGTAGAAATGAGCTAGAACTTTTTAGAGAGGAAAGTTCACAACATGAGGGTTAAGGCAGGTTAAACAAATACATTAAAGGAAATTGGGAAATATTTTGTTCACTGAGGATTGGTAGCTCAATCTGTAAGGCGAGGAAATAGTTTATGGTTTCCGTCACTTACGTAGATAATGAGTTACACGTCAACGGGTTTTTTCAGGTGTGAAATAGCTCAGCACACACTTTAGGCACTTGTCCTTGTATCAAAAGGAAAACAGTGACAGCTTTGATATATTTAGCCTGAGTTGATGAAGGGTGTGGCTTGGGAGATTTTCTGTCCACGAGTGTACACAATTTAAAAGTGCATTCTGCAAGTACACAGAAAAATGACCACGCATGCAGAACTGAATTCTTACTGCAGATATTTAAAAAGGCTTTATTACAAAGTGCTTTCATCTAAATCCACTGACCTCCTATCACTACAAAGCATATGATCTCTTTTTTTTTTCTTTGAGCGACTGAAAATAGATTTAAGCAAATAAAACAGGTTGAAAAAAAAAGCATGAATCAGGTAAGTGGTGAGATGAAAGCCTAAGAAGGTGAGTTTGTGAAAGTGTGAGACAGTGAGGGAGACTGGGCTGAGATTGATTGAGTGGGTGGAAGTGAGAGTACCTATATACACTTGAAACATTTTTATCAGTGATGCCATCACAGACCTACACACAGCAACGCACCTTCTAGATATCTGTAAGGGATTCGTGTTAAAATGTGGTTTATTGACCTCAGAGAACCAATTGACACTATCACTTCCTCAATATTCACCAAAAAGTTGGAGGACCTTTAATTTAGCCTCTTCCTGTGTTGATAGATCTCTTTCTGACACACAGATTACAGGCAGTCCAGGTAGGCAGGCCATGTTTCACCTGCCATTACCCCCAGCACCCAGGGTTGTGTCCTGAGCCCCCTGCTGTACCCAATATGACTGTGTGACACTTTCCAATTCTACCACCACTGTCAAGTTTCCATTGTGCTGAGCCAAATCTCTGTTAATGACAGAGCCTACCTAAAGAAGATTAGGGCCTGGGATGGGAATGGCACTAGACAGGATAGACAGGATAGAGGGTGGTGTAAACAGCTGAGTAGCACTTTTGCAACACTGTTTGAAACATGTTATTACAATTCACATTTCCTGTTTATGCAATCACCATTTTATATGCATGACATGATTGGAAATAACTTCCTGGTGACTTTAGAGATATGAAACCGCTGATCCGTGCTCCAGGAAAGTAAAAATTGCTATTAAATCAGGAGGTCAAAAAAAATTGTATATACAGTATATAGCGTAATTATCAATGCTCAGATCAATTTAATTTAGAAGTATAATCTGCCTGGCCCAAAAAAGTCACACACCTTGACCTTTACGATACACAGTGTGATGGCAAATTCATGTATAAAAATGGTCCCTTATTCTCCCAGGAGCACTGTTTCATATTTTTAGTCCTGGAAGTTTCAGAGAAGAAAGAATCTACTGATTGTATAAACTGATCATTCAGTAAGTTAAAGTAGACTGACTACATATTACTGCCACATAACATTGCTGAGCCTAGGCCTGACCAACTGAAGCAACCCCAGATGATAACACTGTCTCCAGAGGCTTGTTCAGTGACCAGAGTGCATGATGGGTGCATCGCTTCATGCGCTTTCTTTCATATCCTGATGTGCCTCTGGACTCCTCCAACCTTTTTCCATTGCTCCAAAGTCAAATCTTTATGCAATCCATCAAAATGAAGCATTTTTCTGGTCTCAAGTGGTTTATTTATGGCCACATATTGTCATGCGCACTCGCACCACGACCAGCACTAGGACCCAGAAGTAAAAGGTTGCGTTTCAAGAAGCATAAAAGGAAACAAGATGGCGCTTCACATGGCTCAGTCATTGAGTTTGCCCATGCCTTGTCTGACGCTTCGCCGACTGTTCAGTGAGTACTCACCGATTCGGGTTGCTTCTTTGATTGAGTGTGTGTTGCTAGAACGCGGATTTATTTGTGTAGATCCTAGCTCTTTGTGTGAGTTCGTAGACAAATCGTGTGGTTATCCTGCCTACTCGCGTTGCTTCCGCGTTTGGGTTTACCATCCATGCTCCACGGGCTAACTGCTAAGGCTTCTGTGCTTATCCTCCGATAGCTCGTGACAGAATGACTGAGCCAAAAGCAGTAAACCCAGGTGGCGGAGCTACGGCAGAAGAACGCGACCCTCCGCGAGGCGGCTGCTCACTCGGCTGTTGCCACGCCCATCGCCGCCGGGGGGGGGCCCCCCCTTTCTGATGTTTTCATAGCTCTACTGGATAAGTGGGATGGCACAGATGGGAGGTGCAATATTTTTCTAACCGCATTGGATCTTGTGTTTGAGTTTAATTCCACCAGATACTCCACAGACCGACTGGGCATTGTGCTTCTTGTCTTGTTGCTATCCGGGCAGGCAGCAGAGTGGGCCGCGGCGGTCCTCAGATCAGATTCAGACACGGCCTACTCATATAGAGAGTTCATCTGCCAACTGAAACTAACATTCGAACAGCCTGCTGCTGAGATGGAGACAGACACCAAATTATATCATCTGCGGCAGGGAGGGTCGTCCATGAGTCGCTACACAGCGGCTTTTCGTACTCTTGCCATGCAGACCATCTGGGGAGACGCCGCCCTCCAAACGGCCTACTACGAGGGACTGACATCACAGATCAAAGACAAACTTGCTGGACGAGAGCTTCCCGCCACGCTGGAAGGACTGATTAAGCTCACCCTTCACATTGACCAACGCCTGCTCTCTCGTCCGAGGCCAGCCCCCCCGGACCCTGCCGCCCACTACGGTTCCTGAGATTTGTCCCTCCTTCACCATCACTGCCATGGCACCCGTCGGATCTCCACCTCCCGCCATGGTTAACACCGGAGCCGGGGAACCCATGCAACTAGGACGCGCCTCCTTGACCACTGCAGAATGGGAACGACGCTTCAGAGAAGGGCTCTGCGCCTACTGTGGGTCAGCGGCGCACCACAGGGCTCTCTGCCCACTTCACCCGGGAAACGCTCAGGCCCGGTGAGCAAACGGGGCAGTTCACCGGGCCCCCTCCACCTCTCGGTCACGACACCCAATAATTCCCTTCTCACAGTCCAAGTACACCCCCGGTTTGGCTACAACCGGCAAACGGGTCGAAAGTACTGCATTCATCGACACTGGTGCCGCAGGTAACTTTATTGACTCTTCTTTTGCCAAAGAACTGGGAGTGAAACTTGAGGCATTATCCCAGCCTGTTTGTATCACATCTGTTGACGGTCAGCCCCTTTCCTCCATCCCCATCACCACTCAGACTCAACCTCTCACCCTTGACTTGACGCCCTCTCTGTTGGACCTCCAGAGTGCCTACAACCTGGTGCGCATCAGAGAGAGCAATGAGTGGAAGACGGCTTTCATCACCCTTACTGGACACTACGAGAGCTTGGTCATCCCATTCGGACTCTGCAACGCACCCACCGCCTTCCAACAGTTCATCAACGATGTCCTTAGGGACATGCTAGGGCAGTGGGTGTTCGTTTACCTGGACAACATCCTTATTTATTCACGCACAGCTGAGGAACACACCCAGCACGTCAGAGCGGTCCTTAAGATATTACTCGCCCACCAACCGTACTGTAAGTTGGAAAAATGCGCCTTTCACAAGCGATCCACCACATTCCTGGGTTTTGTCATCTCACCCCAGGGTGTGGCCATGGACCCGCAGAAACTGGAAGTTGTGCGTCATTGGCCCCTACCCAAGACCCTCAAGCAACTTCAACGGTTTCTCGGGTTTGCAAACTTCTATTGTCGCTTTATCCAGGACTACAGTACGGTTGCCGCCCCTTTAACCTCTCTGACTCGACCCTCTTTTCATCACTTCAGTCTCAACCCCACCGCCATCACCACCTTTCATAACCTATGCCACTGGTTCACCGACGCCCCAATTCTACTGCACCCAGATGCAAGTAAACCATTCGTTGTGGAGGTGGATGCTTTGGATGTGGGCGCTGGGGCTGTTGTCTCCCAACGAGGTCCAGACCAGAAGCTACATCCCTGTAGTTTTTTTTCCAAAAAATTTGACCCCACAGAGCAGCAATACGGGGTAGGGGACCGCGAGCTGCTGGCCATAAAGTGGGCTTTGGAGGAATGGCGACACTGGCTCCAGGGTCACTGGCTGACCGACCATCAGAACCTGATCACCATTCACAACTTAAAACAACTCAACCCAAGACAGGCGCGGTTGGCACTGTTCTTCAAACATTACAACTTCCACCTATCCTACCGCCCGGGGCCCAAGAACACCAAAGCTGACACCCTCTCCCGACAACATGATTCATCACGGGCCTGCCGGCCTCCGAAGAGAAAAACACCATCTTAACCATCGTTGACCAGTTCTCCAAAACCATGCACTTGGTGGCCCTCGCCGGACTCCCGTCAGCCAAAAAAACAGCAGAGCTGATTTTAGAACACGTAGTCCGACTGTATGGGTTCCCAGGGGGGCCCCAGTTCACCGCCCGGTTCTGGAAGGCCTTCTGCCGTCTGATCAATTCCACTTGTAGTCTATCCTCTGGTTATCATCCCCAGACCAACGGTCAGACGGAGCGGACCAACCAACAACAGGAGCGCTACCTGAGATGCTTTGTTGCCGATCGCCAGTGCTCCTGGGCCCGCTACCTTCTATGGGCTGAGTTATCTCACAATCTCCACGTCTCTTCAGCCACCAATCTCAGTCCATTCGAGGTATGCCACGGTTTCCAACCTCCGAAGTTCGATCATCAAGAACCGGAGGTTGAGGTGAACCAACTCTTGAGCAAAAGGCCGCCATCCAACAGGCCAACAACCACTACGCCACTCAACATCGCCGTCTACACCCGCCGGGATGATTGTACAATGTAGGTGACAAAGTATGGCTTTCAACCAGAAACCTTCACCTTTACACGGAATCCAAAAAGCTATCACCCAGGTTCATCGGTCCATACCGCATCACCCTCCGTATCAATCCTGTCACCTACCGGCTCCAGCTGCCTGCGGCGCTCCGGATCCATCCGGTATTCCACACCTCCCAGCTCAAACCCTTCATCACTTCACCAATGGTTTTACCATCCACACTACACGGGCTAACTGCTAAGGTTTCTGTGCTTATCCTCCGATAGCTCGTGACACATATCTGTTTAGTCCCAGTCCAGTGAATTCTCATCATATTTTGTGTTCTTATTTTCACTATTAAACATGTCCATGATGTCTACTGTTACTTAAAGATGCCTTTTATTTTCCTTGTCAATAATCTGATGTAATCTGATTCTTTCTTGAATAGATTGATTTTGTCACATTATTCTTTGTCACAGTAAAGCTGGAGCATTCTCTTTCTGACAGTGGTCTGCTGTTTAGTGTCATGGCAAATTTCAGGGACTATAAAAAATTTTTAAAAGGAAATGACTCGACACACTTTGATTGGAGAAAAATGCAAACCAATAGTTTACTGTAGCAGACAAAAAATCAAAAATCAAAAATTGCAAACCCCAAAAAGAAAAAATCTGAACCGGTCAGAAAGCAGTCATCAACATGTATCCACAACCCAAAAAATGTAAAGGCAAAAAAGCACTAGTTCCCTTTTCCAGCATGGGTTTATATACTGTAGCTGAAAACCACCTTGTTGCTCTTCCTCGTTTCTGTGTCTGATTTACTTTTTTATTAATTATTTATTATTTATGTTATAATTTATTCAGCTTCCTAATTTTTATGTTATATACAAGCCCACTTTATTCCTTACTCCTTACTATATATATATAGATTGCATATTTAATTGTCAGGGTTAAAAGGTTAATAGGTTAGACATCATTATATTCTATTAAACCCCTTATCATATGCTCATGCTATTATATATATATATTTTTCTTTTTTTCATGTTATGTAACACTGTCTAGAGGGCAGCTTATTCTGTTTTCCCTTGCTTACTCTTTCCTCTACATTGTGTCTTATGGGACTCAAACTGATTCCTTTTGATGAGGACTCTTCTACTTCTATAGATCTAGCAAGAAGTAGCCTATTTATTACTTACAGCCCTACTTATTTCTACCATTCCTGATAGCCCTATCAGCCTTAATTCCACCTCACCTGTGATTATGATAACAATTCTGAGTGATTGAATAATTTGTCATTTGCTGTAATTACAGAACTGCACACTTGCTAAAAAGGGGAAGGTAGTCCATCTGTGAAACTTTTTCCGTCTTTCTGCTCATCTCAGCAATTCTGAGCAGACGTTTCCGTCCTAATTTGTACCCTGAGCTAGGGAGAATTTGCTTTACTTGCAAAAATGTATCTTCATAAAAACTCTTTTTCTGTTATCTTGCTCAATATCTGGATTAAATTCCTCTTTCCGTCAGCCCTATTTCTCAAATTTGTCTTTGTTTTTTGTTTTATCTTACTTAAACTTACTCTATCAGCTAATACCGTCATACTGTATATTGTTAAGTAATTACTTAATGCTCAATTAGTAAGTAAGATTAGTGACGTTGTATAGTGTATGTTAAGATTATCAGATTAAATCATATAATTCTTTCCACTTTTTCCATGTTATGTCAATTGAGATACTTATGATATAACTCGCTGACTCATCATCTCTACCACTTTATTCAATGGAGATACTTATGATATTGTTCATTGTATATACCTCTTTATGCTGTATACAGGGTTATGGGGGGCCTGGAGCCTACCCCAGGAGACATGAAGCAGAGACAGGGGAGGAGGGGGGGGGGGCAATCCATCGCAGGGAACTGCTTACAATATATAATAAGTATTTGGTTCGAGTATCTTCATCTTCTACTTTGTCTTTCAGCAGATCCCTTTAAGGAGTTGCCACAGCAAATTATCTGCCTCCATCTAACCCTATCCTCTGCATCCTTTTCTCTCTCCCTTTTTTCCACCCATTCCAACCTGCCTGCACAGGCCTCTTCATCTCATTTCCACACTCTCCGTTGCTCTGGACCGTTGACCCTAAGTACTTAAAGTCCAGCACCTTCTTTACCTCTGCTTCATGCAGCCTTACTTTTCCACTTGGGACCTTCTCATTTACAAACATGTGTTCTGTCTTGCTGTGGCTAACCTTCATTACTCTTCTTTTCAGAGCATACCTCCAGCTCTCTAGATTTACCTGTTTCCTGCTCTCGCTACAAAGCACAATGTCATTTGCAAACATTACACTCCATGGGGACTCCTGTCTAATCTCATCTGTCATCCTGTCCATCACTGGAGAAAAGAAGAAGGGGCTCAGATCCGATCCTTGATGCATATCTACCTTCACCCTCACCTCTTCTGTCACACCTACAGCACATCTCACAACTATCTTATAGCGCTCATACTGTACATGTCCTGCACCACTCCTGTAACATACTGTACTTCTCTGCCACGCCAGACTTCCTCATATAATACCACAGCTCCTCTCTCAGCACCCTGTCATATGCTTTCTCTAAATTTACAAAAGACACAATGCTCCCTATTACCTTCTCTGCACTTCTCTATCGGCATCCTCAAAGCAAATACTGCATCTGTTGTACTTTTTCTAGGCATGAAACTATAATGCTGCTCACAAATGCTCACAAATGCCCTTAACCTTAAGCTTTTACTTAAGCTTTTACTACTCTTTCCCAAAGCTTCATTGTATGGCTCATCAGTTTTATTTCACTTTAGTTGCCACTCTGTAGCTCTGCACATCTCTCTTAAAAAAATCAGCACCAATACAGTTCTCCTCCATTCCTCTGAGATCCTCTCACTGTCCAAGATCTTGTTAAACAGGCTAGTCAGAAACTCTACCGCCATCTCTCCTAAGCACTTCCATACTGTAACTCCCCGGATATGTTATCAGGACCAACTGCCTTTCCACTCTTCATCCTTTTTAACGCTCTCTACACCTCACTCTAATTTCTGCTACTTGCTGCTCCACAACAGACATCTCTTCTAATCTTCGTTCTCTTTTATTCTCCTCGTTCATAAATCTGATACATCATTGTTACTAATGTTGCTAAATACATATTGATTTCTTTATTAATGACTGAAAATTATTAATACATTAAGAAAGAAAGAAAGAAAGAAAGAAAGAAAGAAAGTAGGGGAGTGAGTACGTGACTAAGTGAGCGATTTTCTTGATAAACATCTTTTATCATGAGTGCGTGTTTTGTTTTCCTTAGTGAGATTTAAATCCCATGCAGCCATGTTGGCCCTGGGACAGCATATGAAAATGTGCATTTGCCTAAATGTTGGCACAATTATTACATTAATAATAAAGTTTCCAAATGCATATTGACTTAAAAAGAAAGAAAGTAACAAGCCAACAAACAAAAGTCAGTTTGTAAGTTTGACTAAGTGACTAAGTGAATGGTTTTCTTGATAAATAATTTTTAACCTGCATGATTTTTTTGTGTGTGTGTGGTTATCGTTTTAATGTGTTTATTTAAAGTTTTATGTAACCATGTTTTTTTTTTGCAAATTTGTTTACAAAGAAAGAAAGAAAGAAAGAAAGAAAGAAAGAAAGAAAGAAAGAAAGAAAGAAAGAAAGAAAGAAAGAAAGAAAGAAAGAAAGAAAGAAAGAAAGAAAGAAAGAAAGAAAGAAAGAAAGAAAGAAAGAAAGAAAGAAAGGTCAGTGAGTAGGTGAGTAAGTACATGACTAAGTGAGAGATTTTCTTGCTAAACATTTTTCAACATGCATGTAGAAGTAGTATTGCGACAGATAATCTAATACTTTGAAATGATCGCGGATCATTTCATTTAAAAGGCAGGTATTTCTTTTTGCTCTCCACAAGTGAACATGTCTGAGCAACGTCCCAAGTCACTCAGCTAGTTTCTCACCACATTAGCCTCATTTATTTATTTATTTATTTTTCTTGTCTCTCAGATCTGGCTTATCACATGTGAAAATATTCTGGACCGGTGGGGGGAGGGGGGATTCTGCAATGTGTGTTAGATATGAATATTATTTGCTGCGGTTCAGTTAACATTTGTCATTGCTCACTTCAGAAATTCTCAACTTCTATCACGAACATTCAGGGTTTTTTTTTTTAATTCATCAGATGTACAGACAAAGCCTTATAATTAATTTTTTTATTTATGTTTTATTTTCTAAATTCTAGAACAGTAATGTAGTTTTCAAATCTATAAAATAACATATATGGCTTTGGATAATTAAGTTTAACCAATGACAACAACAGTCAGTTGTTTTTTTAAGATGCAAATAGTTAAAAAAAAAAAAAAGATGAAATAGTTCTCGCAAGAACAGTATTGTCAAGTGCATTTGCAAAACTCATCAAGCACTAGGATGACACTGGCTCTCATGAAGACCATCCCAGGAAAGCAAGACCAAGACTTACCTCTGCTGCAGAGGAGAAGTTCATTTACAGGTAACAGGTTCAAAAATCACCAATTAACCAACAGCACCTCAGATTAGAGCCGTTGTGTAGGCTTTACAGATCATAAGTAGCAGACACATCTCAATATCAACTGATCAAAGGAGATTATTGCATATTTTGGATGCCTTAGTATTGCTTTATAATGTGAAACGAAATAAAAATCAGGAAATACCAGTGAATTAGAAGGTGTGTCCAAACTTTGACTGGTAGTCTTTGTATTAGACAGAAGAAGTGAAATCTGAAGCATAATTTATTAACTGTGTCTAACACACACACACAGACACATACAAGGAACGCACTTCCACAGAAACTGAACCGACATGTTATGACAAAGTCAGCAGATTATTTCCAGTCAGTTTGCCCTGATGCCCTCGAGATTCAGGATTTAGATATAACTTATTTTTCTCTATACAGTTTAAAGAAACAAAACAGTGATTACAAGCTGTTTACGTAGCTCTTGAGTTTTGCTAATGTATATATTTTAGGTACATGATAATTTCTATTCTTTATTACTCTGTATTTGGATTACATTTTCATTTTAGTAAACAGAAATATGACAGAAAAATGGTTTGGCCAATTTAGACATAGGGTTTTTTCTTTTTTTCACAGTTTTCATCAATATAGCTAGTATTCTGTTGAGAAATATTTGCACACTGTCTACTTTATTAGGAAAACTTAAGCACCTGCTCATTTGTAAAAGTAAAAAAAAAAAAAAAAAATATATATATATATATATATATATATATATATATATATATATATATATATATATATATATATATATATATATATAGATAGATAGATAGATAGATAGATAGATAGATAGATAGATAGATAATCATGAACAACAGAACAATGCACTAATAGTTGACACCTGAGAACAATGGGCAGTCTAGAATGAGCCACCAAGAAGGATATAGTAATTAACCACTTCCTACACCCATGGTGATCAAAAAGTATCTCAGCATGCACAGCATGTTAAGTCTTTAAGTGGATAGGCAGTAAAAGGAAAAGACTACAGTACATTGGGTTCTTGTCCTAGGCTGACCCAGTGGTCTTCTGCTGTTGTAGTCCACCCACCTCAAGACTCAATGTGTTGTGCCTTCTGAGATGTTTTTTTCTGCTCACTACAATTATAGAGAGTGCTACTGTAAGTTACTATAGACTTCCTGTTAACTCAGATCAGTATGCACATGCTCCTCCATCTCTTTCATCAACAATGTGTTTCAGCCTGCAGGGCATTCGCTCACAGGATCTTTCTTGTTTCGTACACCTACTGTATCTGCGTAATCTCTAGAAACTGCCGTGTGTGAAAATCCAAGAAGATCCGGGGTTGATTATGAAATACTCGAACCAGCCCATCTGGCACCAACATCCATGCCATGGTTAAAGTCACAGAGAATACCTTGCTAAATTCACAAGACCGTCTCCATCATTCTTGTGAATTTAGCCCATTTATTCTCGCCGCCCATCAATCAGTCAGTGCTGTGGTTTCCATGGGCATTTTTTTTTTCAGATGCCAGTGATGCAGACCCAGATGAAAGCGAAATGCCATCAAATTCTTATGAAGCAAACCCCTGGCCATTATAATGGCCACTACTATGTTGTATACCACATTATGTACAGTATGTATGTATAGTATGTTGCCCAAAAGTTTCCGACCCTCCCCCATATAAACCCTAATGCTCAAAGTAATTAAACATATTGAGTACTGTTAACTTAAATAATTACAGTTAGTTCAAATTAATAAACCTTGATGAGTATTTAGAACTTTCTGGTATTTATGAGTTTGTAGAAATGACATTTCTCAAGTTAGCTGAACAAGTTTTATATGTTAAGTAATTGTAAGTACTTAAGTAACAGTAACTGTCACCTTAAAGTTTCACCAACTTAAAATCTTTCAGCCTAGTAATATTGTGTCTGACGTCATCAGGGCAATAGCGCACTGGTGGCTCAGTGGTACGTGTTTCCCTGCCATGCGAAAGGCCCGGGTTCGATTCCCAACTGTATGAATTGTCTGTCCCAAGCCCAGGTAAAATGGGAGGGTGGCATCAGGGCATCTGGCATAAAACCTGTGCCAAGAACTGATAGTTCTGATTAAAAAAAACTGATAGTTATGTTTACTTAACATTGACAACATCATTACTTTGAAAAATTGATGTAACTGAGCTTTAAGTTTTGAGTTTTGCCAACTTATTTGGGTTTACAATGCAGTGTGTGTGCTGCAGGAGGTGTGTGTGAGACGGAGAGAACGGAGTAAGAGCTCAGGTGTGCTGCTAACCCCCAACGCACTCTATTCTTTTACCTTTTACCTTTTCTTTACTTTTACTTTATGTTATGTATTATAATTTTGCGATGCTGAAAGAGGCCGATAAATGTTTTGTGCTGAATGTTATTCTTGGCTCTGAGCTCTTTTTTCCCTTGGCTATCCAGCACCACATTTAAGTGATCACTTTGATTTCAAGCGCAAGAAAAGCAACAGTTTTATTATGCAAAGGTGTTCCTTCAATTAAAAACAAATATTTTGATATTTATATCCGCTTGTCTTTTTTGAACTACACTAGAATCCCCCATCCCACCCCCGCTGTTAAAAAAGGTCGGTAACTCTGTAACGTTTACTCTGAGTACATTTTTAATGATCCTTTTTACTTTTACTTGAGTAAATTTTTATAATGGTAACTTTACTTGTACTTCAGGAAAAACTTCACTGAAGTAACAGCACAATTACTTGACTGCAAAAGTTTATTACTTTTTCCACCTCTGGTGTCACAGGGTTGAATATTAGGTGTTCCTATTAAAATGGCCAGCAAGTGTATATCCCGTTAAAGAAGGTAAAATTTGAAGTTTAAGCCTAATTTTATTTAAGGATTTTATTATAGGATAATGTCTCTGATATGTAATCCTTTTCGTCAACAATGGCTTACAAGATGAATTGTGATGAGTTAATATATCGCAACATGTTTTTAAAATGAGAAACAGGCCCTACCAGATTAACACTGGAAGCTATTTTGTAGACAAATGAAAATGATAATCATTTTTAGTGACATGCCCGTAGGTGGTAGGTTATTGTTTAAGACTTGTTTTTTTTTTTTTTTTTATAATGGAAATTCACCATCATGTTTTCCTTTATTTGCTTCTGTACAAGTACAGCCAGAACCTATTAATAGTGAATCATGTACATAATTATCATATTCATCAAATAAAAATAAAAATTCCTATGACCCAGATGGAGAAAGTATATATCATATACAGTATGATGTGCACAGTCATGCAAATAAATGAAAATAAATAAAAAGATAAACAGGCTCTCATATTTTGCATGTGCAGCAATGAAAATTTCCAAAGAAATTTCTGGTTTTTAAAGAGGCCAGGTAGAGACTGGTAGTTGAAGGTAGACGAACAGCTAGGAATTTTAAAGTAACTCTTTTTACCATTACAGAACTATAGCTCAATTTTAATGAAAATGATAAGAACAATCCTCTCATTCTGTGCTTGAGTGAGTCATTGTACGTAAATCACTAAAGAAAAGTCAACAAAGTGTTAATAATGCAGTGATCATTAGCTAAATACTTAATAATTTAATACATTTTGTTGTTATATTAGTACATTTAATTATAAGACCGTAGCTGTATATGTAGTTCTTGGGTGGGACCTCATTCTTTCCATAGTTTACACGCACTTTTATCAGTTCCGTTTAACTTGTACTCGTGACTGGTGATGTAATCTCCTGCCCTCCCTTGGTGGAAAGTGGTTGCGTATAGAAGTGGAAAATGAAAAAGGGAAAGTCCCAACGGTGGAAATCCATTCATTTGCCTTATGCAATATATAACTAAACAAACTTGTTTAGCGATTATTATAATAAATACAATTGCCTAGATCAACAACTGGAGTGACTGATCTATTTATAGTTTCTCGTTCAAAAATGTTTTGTGCATGCACCTTGTGAATACCAACAAAGTTAAAAATTATTAACTAGCAAAGACATAATTGATAAATTAAAAGTAGCTAAATTGTATTATGTTCCAAACTATAGCACATTTAAAAAAAAATAAAAATAAAACATTTTCAAAAAGGTGTACTTTTTTATCATAGGTTTGATTCTAAGCTTGGGTTACGGTCGCCAATGTTCTCTCCTTGTATGGCTAAGTTTTCTACAAGTTTCTCAATTTCCTCTGACCTCCTATAAACTTAGGTCGGTGAGCTGGTTGCACAACATAGCTGTGAATGAACATGTGATTGTGTGTTTGCAAGTGGCCGTGCAAACGAATGGAATTCCAGATGCACTGTGACCCTGACTAGGTTCAAATGATTACAGAAGCTGTATTAAATTCAATTAAATAAATTATTAGAGCTATTATTTCAGTCAGGTGCATTTACTTCTGTTTGTTTACATAGATAATAATAATAATAATAATAATAATAATAATAATAATAATAATAATAATAATAATAATCAGTAGCTATAATTGTATATTACTATATGCCATACAAATATTTTAAAACACGTTAACTAACTGATTTTATATTAAATCGTTTAAAAAAAAAAACTAGAGCTCATTATCATATTCTATTTATGTGTTGCACTGAAAGTCCCAAGTTAATAAAAGTGGGGAGGGACTTCCCGTATACCTAACATGAGCATATCTGACCACAGGGTGGCAAAAGAGGCAAACTAAAACCATGCATGATTCATCCACAGAAAGAAGGGGCTTGTTTTGGGTCTGTGCATTTTCATCCATCCAAGTTTTAGCCTTAAAAGTATTAACCTTCACTTTATGAGGTATTCACCTTAATGTACTCTATTCTAAATATTACTTTTCAGCTCACCAGGTTTGTCCCTGAAATGTTTGTTTACCTTATACAGAAAGAAGGAAATGTGAAAAGATATCATGCCAAATTGACATCAGTTGCTACAGATGAGGATCTGAGAGATAACACTCTGCGTTTCGAGAAGTGCGTCAGGCTTAAGGTCATATAGTGGAATTTTATTTCCAGGGAACTGTCTTTGAAGTTTTGAAGAAGTTGCTTTTTGGACATCCATATTTACCCTGGAAAATAAGAAAAAATAGGCCACTTCTATTTCTCTTCATAATGCTTAGTTCCAAATATATATATATTTTTTGTTTTTACAAATAAACCAAATTAGTACATCAGTGTATAGTACTACCTGATCATCACGCCCCATTACACGTCTTCACCAGACACAGAGTTGGAGGCACAACATTGTATAGAATGTCTCTGTATTCTGTAGCATTACAATTTTTCTTCACTGAAGAAGAAATTGGAGTTGAGGTCAGACCTCTGTGAATGGTATTAGAGTTCTTCCACACCAACACTGGCACAACATGTTCCTTCATGACAATGCCCCTGTGCACAGAGCACCCTTCAAGTAGAAATGGTAGACCAATGTTGGTGTGGAAGAAACTTTAATGTCCTTCACAGATTCCTGACCTCAACCACAATGAGCGCCTTTGGGATGAACTGAAATCCTGACTACACCCCAGACCGCACCCCACCTCTGCTTACATCAGCACCTGACCTCATTCATACTCTTGTGGCTGGATGAGCAAATCCCCACAACCACACTACAAAATCTGGTGGAAAGCATTAAGAGAACAATGAAGGTTATTGTAATTCCATAATAAACCTGGGATATAGCGGAAGTTGTATTGTGAGCTACAGGATAGAAGAAAATAGAAAGTTAAATCACAATAGCAGGCAATGCACTAAACGAGAAGGCTTCTTGACACTATACAGTACAGACCAAAAGTTTGTACACAACTTCTCATTCAAAGAGTTTTCTTTATTGTGTTCTTTAGCCCAAAGAAGTCTCTTCTGCTTGTTGCCTGTCCTTAGCAGTGGTTTCCTAGCAGATATTCTACCATGAAGGTCTGATTCACACAGTCTCCTCTTAACACTTGTTCTAGAGACGTGTCTGCTGCTAGAACTCTGTGTGGCATTGAACTGCTCTCTGATCTGAGCTGCTGTTAACCTGCGATTTCTGAGGCTGGTGACTCGGATGAACTTATCCTCCGCAGCAGGGCGACTCTTGGTCTTCCTTTCCTGGGGTCGGTCCGCATGTGAGCCAGTTTCTTTGTAGCGCTTGATGGTTTTTGTGACTGCACTTGGGGACACTTTCAAAGTTTTCCCAATTTTGCGGACTGACTGACCTTCATTTCTTAAAGTAATGATGGCCACTCGTTTTTCTTTACTTAGCTGCTTTTTTCTTGCCATTATACAAATTCAACCTCTTTGAATGAGAAGGTGTGTCCAAACTTTTGGTCTGTACTGTATATAATAAAGAAAAAATATTGAAAAGGAAAACTAGGCCTTTACCCACTATATATGAAATGATACAACATTCTAGAGAATGTTTAGAAGATAAGAACCAAGAGCTACTGTATACTCTACAGCCAGGAGCAGCACAGAGCACAACTACATGAGGACTGCTTCACACAGTAACAGTAAAACTCCTAGAACGTTGGCATAAAAAACACTACAAGTGCAAATAAAAAGCATCGACAGATCTTGACCAGAGATGAACTCAATGACCCATCAAAAGGACAAAAATTTATTCATATGACTAACCAAGATTTGAGGAAGGAAAAGTATGTAACGACATAAATCATCATCCAATATGTCACTCTTTCCTACTCTAAATAATAGCCACCCATGTAGAGAAGGAAAGCATGTTGGGTGACACAATTGTATGCAGATTGTTGCAAAACCCACATTTTGTAACAATCCGATGAGACTGATTGTTTAAAGGTTTCACAATTTTTTTCATTATCTGTAATTTGTCCTTACTGGAATCCACACGCTATCATGCATCACGTTATGCAATCAACTTGAGTTGATGTTACTTACAGTATGTTAAGTTTGAAATATGTATATACACTGATCAGCCACAGGACAGAACACATTAACATTGATTATCAATTATATACCAGTAAACTAGATCATGACACCATGTTCACCCATAACTGCAGGGACCCAACCACAGCCTGTCTGTCCACAGAAAAGCTAATGTAGCACAAATAGCCAAAAAAAGTTAATGCTGGTCATGAGAGAAAGGCAAAATAAAACCCAGTGGGCCCAGTGACCACACACCAAGTCCAGTGGGCAAAGAGCCCAAGGCCCTAGCCTGGCCTCCAAACTCCCCAGGTCTCAATTTGATTGAGCACCTGAGAGGTGCGTCCGGACAAACAAGGTAAATTCAAAATTGAGACAAAAACTTTCAAAAAGGTCCACAGAATATTTGCACAAAAGTCTTGGGGATAATGAAGATGGTTTCGGCAAATGTAAAATGAGTCTGTGTGTTCTTTTTGGTCAACAGTAGCTTTTGCCTTGGAACTCATGGATGCTACAGTATTTTTGCCCTGTCTCTTTCTTATGCTTGAATCATAAACACTGACCTTTACTGAAAAAACGTGAGGCCTGCAGTTCTTTAGATGCTGTCCTGGGGGGGGGTTATGCGCTCTTGTGTGAGGCTCTTGGAGTAATTTTGTTATGTTGGCCCAAACTCCCCAGGTCAAAATTACTCCAAGAGCCTCACACAAGAGCGCATAAAAGAACCCAGAACAACGTCTAAAGAACCTCCTATCAAGGTTAACCACTGTTCCAAGTTTCCCCATTTGTGGACAATGGTTCGCTGGAGTCCCAAAGCCTTAGAAATGGCTTTGTAACCCCTTTTCCTTATCAGTATTACTGATACATGACAGTTACTTTGTTTCTCATCTGTTCTTGAATTTTAGATTAGACTAGATTAGATTCAACTTTATTGTCAATACATATGTAATGATTATAGGTGGGTG
Source organism: Clarias macrocephalus (assembly GCA_011419295.1). Classification (NCBI taxonomy): domain Eukaryota; kingdom Metazoa; phylum Chordata; class Actinopteri; order Siluriformes; family Clariidae; genus Clarias; species Clarias macrocephalus. The sequence goes on along the minus strand of JAAGKR010011077.1, from coordinate 1,192 downwards.
CAATAAGGAAGGTGTTGTATACCAAGATAAAGAATTTGCATATGTAAACTGTATACATGTGTAAACTGTACACAGAAAAGATCATATACATAAAAGGTTATATACACTGAGTGAAATGAAGGAAGATATATAGCATGATAAAATAATATGCATATGTAAATACTACACAGAGAAGAATTATGTACAGTGAGTGCAATGATTATAGATGGTTGCTATGAAGGAACATATTGTATACCATGGTTATGATGTTTGAGAGAGTGTTATAAATGTGTGCAACTTGTTATTAAGAGTGGAATGAGGGAGGTTTATGTTCACGTTTATGTACTGTAGTGATTTGTGACCAGCAATTATGGGAAGTGCAATTTTATTCACAGTGCAGATTCTATAGATTGTGGGATAATGTGTTACTGTTTAAGTTCTATTTACAGTGGTTTCTTGATGCAACAGGTCTGGTAGTAATTAGATCTGGGTGTGGCAAGTAAAATGTACCTCAGCTTTCCAAAAAATGTGGTTAAAGTTCATTCATCATAAGTAACTTGACTTTTTCACATAGGTCGAGGTTTGGACATGCTTTTGTCCCTTAATAAATGAAATCATCATTTAAAAACTGCATTTTGTATTTCCTCAGATTATCTTTGTGCAATATTATTTTATTTAATGATCTGAATAATTTAAGTGTTACAAATATGCAAAAATAATAATAAAACAGCCACTGTACATATAATGATATTCCATACATACTGTACTTTACATGAAATTCCGTTCAGTCAGTGTTGTGAATACAGAATAGCTTTAACTAGTGCCTGGCAATTTTTTCCCCATTAATTTATATATATATATATACAGTACAGACCAAAAGTTTGGACACACCTTCTCATTCAAAGAGTTTGAATTTGTATTATGGCAAGAAAAAAGCAGCTAAGTAAAGAAAAACGAGTGGCCATCATTACTTTAAGAAATGAAGGTCAGTCAGTCCGAAAAATTGGGAAAACTTTGAAAGTGTCCCCAAGTGCAGTCATAAAAACCATCAAGCGCTACAAAGAAACTGGCTCACATGCGGACTGCCCCAGGAAAGGAAGACCGAGAGTCACCTCTGCTGCGGAGGATAAGTTCATCCGAGTCACCAGCCTCAGAAATCGCAGGTTAACAGCAGCTCAGATCAGAGAGCAGGTCAATGCCACACAGAGTTCTA
>JAAGKR010011076.1:0-20531 GCA_011419295.1 Clarias macrocephalus | reverse complement strand
CAGCACCAGAGGTCACAAATTGACACAGACACTCCCACGAGCCCATCCTACTCGTGCTCTCCACCACCGGAGATCGTATTCTGAGTAACAGCTAACAAATGAAGCTGCATATAGCATCCCCTCCAGAGTGCGATGGGAAAAAATGGGTGAATTACAAGGCTGCAGTGACGATCAAAAGTGCTGCGCAGGAAGCCTCCTTGCACAGTACGGCTGTAGTCAAGGTTGTATCATGCGCACCGTGAAGAGGCAACTTCCTAGTTCTGTAACCAATCAGACCGTGTTACCTCAACAAGCGTCAGTAGATGATCGCCCATCCCCTCCTCCTTCCCTCTTCCTCCTGCCAAAGCTCCCTAGTTCCATGGCACCTCCCACTGGAGGGGTTGTCATAGCAACTGGCTCTGACTCCAGCCTGAAGATAGCGCATGCTGCCTAAATTCCTTCCCACTTCCTCTGACTTTCCTACCCACCCTTTCTTTTGTGCATGTGATTCTATTCTAGCATGCTGATGAATGATACTGCATGAACAGAATCTACAGACTCTAGGAGGAAACAGTTTTAGCTTCCAAATGAGGCTGTAAGAAGTACAGAAGGTGAGAACCAAGTGATCCAGAACTCGTCTTTTGTGTACTCCAACTACATTAGCTGAAAGCTTGAAACATGAAACAGGAATAAAATCTGAATCAGATAAGCAGACACATCGGAAATAAGCAGTGAATGCATTGGTTGTTCACAGGTTAGTTTGGTCCTCACAGTTGAAATAATTATTACACAACTCATGTGCCACAGAGTTGTGCGATTAAAATTAAGATAGATTTGGGTGTGTAAAAAAGGAATAAAAATCAATGCATTTCTCATTCTATTCTATTTCTTATTATATTCCTCCTGCTTCAGGGAGTCTGGCTCATTTTAGACTATTTTAAGATGAAATGTGAAAGGGAATCAATCCAGAAGAGAGAGAGAGAACGAGAGATTTTAATAAAAATCTCTCTACAGATCTTTTTAAAATGAGATGGAAAATGGAATCAGTCCAAAAAAGAGATCATTCAAATTTTTATTAAAAGTATTACTCATGCACACTGTGGTCAAGGTGCTGAATGAGAAGGATTCACTTGTATAAACGGGAAATTAGTGTTTGATAAAATATATATTTTAAACATTCTACAGGTGAATCTCAATAAATTAGAATGTCATATAAATTTTTTTTGAGTAATTCAATTCGAAAATCATATATAGACTCATTACACACAGACTGATAGACACTGATACTTGCAATATTAGTTAAGATTTTTAAACACAGAAATGTTGTACTACTTAAAAGTATGAACATGTACAGCTCCCTTTTCATTAATTACTGCAGCAATACGGCATGGCATACAGGCGATCACCTCAAAACAACATGTTATACAAAATTACAAATAAAAAATTATACAAAATGTCTGCAGATTTTTTTTTTCTTCTTTTAACCAGTCATCATGTTCAAGCAACACGTTTCATTCCTTCATTCTAATATAATAACGGAATTCACAAAGAGCATTAATAAATGTGTTTTGGTGAAAATGCAAGACTAAGCTACAATATATAGCCAAAAGTACTGTATGTAGTCACCTGACCATATGTTCTAAAGCTATGGTCAGCCATGGTGGAAATCCTTCCCTGAAAAAGGAAGGAGAAAAACACGGTTTTGTTTTTCTCCTTCATTCTTCAGGGAAGGATTTCCACTAGATTTTCTGTAGTGATTTGCACTCATTCAGTCACAAGCTCATTAGTGTGGTTGCACACTGGTCTCAGGTGAGAAAGCCTGCCGAATGGGTGTTCAGCGGTGTTAAACTTAATTACTGCTCTAACAGTGGATATAGATGGGTACCTAAGGGAATTTAGCCTCTAACATGCCTCATATTTCAACAGCAAAACAGGGAGTAATGCATGATTGCTAAAGAATTTATTATTCCTCACATGAATCCAAAAGTTCAGTTACAAAACTTGTTTTTTTTTTTTAACAGAACATTTAAATGTTATATATCTTGAAATAAATGTATTTTTGTCCCATGTATTCAGTGATTCAGTCAATTAACAAATACATTTTAATAATATTTATTTTAAAAAAATCAACTTGTTGACAATATTTCTTTATAAATTCTTTTGTGTAATTCTGATTTTGTGTAAACTTTGGTCTACATGGCCAATCCTCTTCATTATTTAGAGGCAGTGACAGTGAAAAGAAAAGGACTAGACAGGAGGGGAGAGAGAGAGAGAATGAGAAAAAGAAGTAGAAAGACGAAGAAGGGAAAATGACGTATAAGCGAAGGACTTACGGAAGTATTTGAGGGTCTCCTCGATCTGCTCAACGGTCAGGTCGATGTTGAGGTCGGGGGGAATGAGTGGTGTGTGGAGCCAGTCGTCGTGGTCATAGCCGTATATCGAGTCTGCTCTCAGCTGATAGTGAGGCAGCTGCTCCTCCAGCAAACTGATGATTTCCACCTCTGGAAGATCAGTGCTGTTACACACATCTGTCAGATACACAGAGAAAAGAGAGGAAACATCAGGCTATAAAATGAATATAAGGGTTTTCTGTCTCTCATACCTCCAAGGAGGTGGTATTCATCAAAATTAAGTTATTAGATGAATGGATAGATAATTTATGGGTATATACTTTATTGATTATCTACTGAAGTAAATTCCAGATATTCAGTAGCACTGAGGACAGTAACACCAAGGCAGGTTTGTAGATGTGATTGCACACTGTATGAAGGTTTTACAGAGCAGAAGTAGCAGATACACATCAATGTCAACTGTTGAAAGGATATTTTTGCACATTTTGGATGCCTTTAGTATTGTTTTACAATATAGACAAAAAAAAAAAAAATCAAGAAAGACCATTGAGTTATAAGGACAAAAAAATGACGAAATAGACAGCGAATTAATGAATAATAGCAATAAAAGTGAAAATGCAGTGCAACCCCTAATGTGCAGTTGTATTTATAAGAATTTAATTGATGCCTTTAAATCATAAACTTCAACAACACATTTTAAAAAACTTTTTTAATTTTTAAAAAAAAGTTAAAAAAAAAAAAAAACCTTTAAACTCAGAGTTTACGCCCATAATTGCATAACTGCCTGACTCTTATGATCTGTAAGAAGAGCTATGTGTCAAAACCAGTCTGATAAAATCTGAGATTTCAACCTCTGTTCCTTTACTTTTCATTACATCTGTACACTCCCACTTTGGGGATTTCTTGTACTGTTAGCTTATTTTGGCTTGGTCATTTGGAATCTAAATCCAGATCCTGATTGTTGCAAAGCTGCTTTGTGACACTGCCTTTTTAAACTTCTCTTTAAAAACACTAAATTGGCTCGTTTTTTGATTGGTGCTGAACATGATTGTCAGGTATAGCTTGGTAACATTTAATGCCACAGAAATGGAAGAGAGTTAATCCTACCTGCAATGCATCTGAAATATAGTCTGCGTATGACATTACGTTTTCAAAGACCATCGTGTTAAAATAAACACAGCAAGAGAAAGACAAAAACACTTTAAAACATATTAAATTTTTTCACATTATAAAGTTGTACTAACATACCATCACACCCTATAGGAAAGAAGTATAAAAAGTAGACTTCAGTATGTTCACAATTTAAAGTTGAATGTCCTTTGCACTGGTTAAAGACATTGCAGGTATTGACATTTGCTCCCATCCGGGTATCAGCAACCTCCAAAGATATGATTTAGCACTTCCTGAAAACAGACTGGCTAAACCAGTCTAATATTACAACAGACTAATAATAGATGTCAGTCTAGTGACCTCTAGTGGTGTAGTTCATAAATACACATCTACCAACTATATATAAAGTCATTAACCTCTTAAAATGGTTTATATGAACAAACTCAAGCTGTTTTTGATATTAAGCTCTACATCACACAAACAAACTTCTAAAGTCTGATGAAAATTGCCAGGAGCTCTCCAGTCCTAAAACACCATGCTTGGGAAACACTGCATTACAGTGGGTATTAACCTGTTCTCGCCTTGTCTAGTTCATTTCTTCTTTTTCTGAAACCCCTTCCAGCTATTTCATTCCAACATTTCATTTTTAGCAAGTCTTTGCTGAGGAGGATCTGGCAGGAGGAAACATGGAGTCAGTACACCCTTATGAGTCACAGACCTACTGATTCTTAGATACACAGGATAAAATTCCACATGTAACAAACTGCCATTGTGTACTTTACCCTCACACTGACTGATTCATGTCAAATGTAGCGTGCTAAAGTCCAGAGACTCCAGAGATATCAGCCAGTATGTTTTTTTTTTTTAGTGGCTTATTGATGTTTTGAATGCACTGAAGCTGATTGAGGTGAATGAATGACCTGAAAACTTTTTTGGAATTATTTTAGAAAAAGTCTGAAGGTTTTAAAAAGGTTAGCACATAATAATAATAATAATATTATTATTATTATTATTATTATTATTATTATTATTATTATTATTATTAATAATAATAATAATAGTAAAGGTAATATTAATAAAATAAAACAAAAATAAATAGTTAATATTCTTTGTAAAATTCTGCCACATACAGTGCCTTGCAAAAACTAGTCATACATTTCTACTTTTTTCACATAAATGTCTTTTATTGGGATTTTATGTGATAGACAAAGTGTTCCACATTATTGTGAAGTGGAAAGAAAATATCAAATGGTTTTCAAAATATTTTACAAATAAAAATCTGAAAAGTGTGGCATGCACTTCTATACAGCCCCCTTTATTCTGATAGTCACATAATTAGTAAATAGAGTCTATCTGTGTGTCATTTAATCTCAGTATAAATGCAGCTGTTCTGTAGAGTCCAGTAAACAAACAGCATCATAAAGCCCAAGAAACCCAACAGACAAGTCATGGATAAAGTTGTGGAGAAGTTTAAAGCAGGGTTAGGTTATAAAGAAAATACTCCAAGCTTTGAACATCTCATGAATCAGTGTTCAATCCATCATCCAAAAATGGAAAGAGTATGGCACAACTGCAAGCCTACCAAGACATGGCTGTTCACCTAAACTGAATGGCCAGGCAAAGAGAGCATTAAGGAGAGAAGCAGCCAAGAGGCCCATGGTAACTCTGGAGGAGCTGCGTAGATCCACAGCTCAGGCAGGAGAATCTGTCCACAGGCCGTTCACCGCACAAATCTGGCCTTCATGGAAGACTGGCACGAAGAAAGCCATTGTTGAAAGAAAACCATAAGAAGTCTCATTTGCAGTTTGTAACAAGCCATGCGAAGGGCACAGCAAACATATAGAAGAACATGCTCTGGTCAGAGAAGTCCAAAATGCAACTTTTGGGAGTAAATGCAAAACACTCTGTTGTGGGGATGCTTTACTTCATCAGGGACTGGAGAGCTGGTCAGGAGTTGCTGGGAAGATAGATGGAGCCAAACACGAGGCAATCTTAAAAGAAATACTGTTGGAATCTCCAAAAGATTTAAGACTGGGGTGGAGATTCATCTTACAGCAGGACAACGACCCTAAACATACAGCCAGAGCTGCAATGGAATGGTTTAGATCAAATATTCATGTCTTAGTATGGCCCTGTCAAAATCCAGACCTAAATCCAATTGAGAATCTGTGGCAAGACTCGAAAATTGATTTTCACAGACGCTCTCCATCCAATCTGACAGAACTTCAAACTCTCTAGACGTGCAAAGCTGGTAAAGACATACCCCAAAAGACCTGCAGTTGTAATTGCAGTGAAATGTGGTTCTACAAAGTACTGACTCAGGGAGATGAATGCATATCACACTTTGCAGATATTTATTTGTAACAAAACATTTTAAAACTATTTATCATTTTCCTTCCACTTCACAATTATGTGCAACTTTGTGTTGGTCTATCACATAAAATCCCATTAAATGCATTTATGCTTGTGGTTGTAACGTGACAAAATGTGGAAAAGTTTAAGTGGTATGAATACTTTTACAAGGCGCTCTACTGGACTGCATCATTATGTTGTGATTATTACTAGACATTTTTATTAGACACATTTGGACAATGTACTTTTAGGGGGGGTGGGAGGCCTGCAGTGAATCTTTCATCAGCCACTGATATCATTAATGTCACATGTAAGTGAACTGGTTACTCAGATGATGCTTTTACCACCATTGTGTCACGATATAAAATTACAAATTTGTTCGTATTTCGAAAACTAGAAGCATCCAAGTGAATTAGAAAATAAATAATTGCAATAAGTCATTGCAAGTCCTGTGCAGAGTCATCTGTGATTGATAGGTTGAGGGTCCTCTTTGAAGTGTGAAACAGGTTTTTTAAAAGTATAAGGTTTCTCGAGGTATTATCAAAGTACTGGGACAACAAATTCAGAATAATGATATTTAAAAGCTTTGCCTGAGCTTTTTCCACAACACATTTTAAAACATTTTGTGAAAAAAATATGAAAGACAAAAAAATGTAAAAGACATTTCTGAGAAATTGGTGACAACTACACATGGGTAAAAATGGGTTTATTACATTGTTTTTTTTTTGTGTACATTACATTAAATTTATGGCATTTGGCAGACCACCTTATCTAGAGCGACTTACACTTTTATCTCTTTATACTGTACATCTGAGCTGAGTTAACGGTGAAGGACCTGCTCAAACACCCAACAGTGAAACCTGGTGGTGCTGGGGTTTGAACCTGGGACTTTCCAAACCCTATTCCCACACCTTAACTACTAATCTCCCCCTGAATCACACAATCCTTGCAAGTGATACAAAAACTAATCTCTCATGCAGCAGTACATGAGAGCACCACAAGCCAGAACTCGATGGTGAACTATCATCATGATAATGCATATGCAATACTGTGCTTGAGGGCAGGTTAGTAATCCTTAAAAACTGTTTACCTAAGGCAGCAAAATAAAATAAATAAAACTGCAGCCATGAGGTCTGTATCAAAAATGAGTCTGACCCGAGTTACAGGTCAGTCAGGTCATTTATGTTACAGGTCCCCTGCGTGCGCCCGATCTAAATGAGTCCTGAGAGTGAGTGTGAATGTACCGGCGGCATGTGATTATTTTAGGGCTGTGTTTTAATACACGTGTTCAACTGTGCTTCCTGGTCAACGATTTATTGTCCTTCTGGTTTACACTGACCTCTGTGACATGGCAGCATAAAAAAAGATCCAGAAGTCTGACAGATCTGAGCAACACACCTGGGACAGATCTCAAATAAAAATCAACTGCATTATCGGGAGAGAAAAGTATAACAAAGTCAGCCTTTGTTTAAAAAGGACACGATGAAACAGAATCCAGATTACAGACTTTTTGTCTACATACCAGTCCATCAGTGAGCATATTGCCTGTACACATGCTGCTCTGTTTATGTCTATCAGCTGACATGCCATGGCACAGAACATTAAAAAAGACAAGGATATAGAATTTAAGAAAAGGCAAGGGAAAGGAAAAAAAAAAAAACACACACACAAATCATTCCGAGTGAAGTAGTGAAAAGTGTCACAAACACAGCCAGCTTGACCTTAACCTCATCATGGCCATAGGTCAGCCACATTGCCCAGAAATCAATCGCAGTCCAGTCTCAAAAAGTAGTACTTAAAAAGTATCTTAAAGCCCTAAATATCTGATCACAGTACTTACTCATGATTCTGCAGCCACAGGCTCGTTCTCCTCACGCCCAACTTACATTTTCCACTCTTTCGGAGCAAGGGCTTGGACGTCAAAAGAACATGTCCGGGGCAGAACAAGAATGAGTGAGGGGAGGGAGAGAGAGGCAGAGTGGGAGGGAGTGAGAAGAGGAGTGAACGCCTAGTCATGTCTGGCATGCTGATGACAGGAGTCACATGCCCCTTACTAAACATAGACTGGATTACAGTGCGAGCAACCGTCTGTTGCACTCATTGTCCTCCTTCACAGGAGTTTGGGGTAGTTTGGACATAGAAAATGCAAGAAGAGCTGACTGAAGGGTAGTTTCTATGAACAGCCTGGGTAAGTGCATTACAAGTACAGGAAGTTAGAAAGCCCTCTGGGAATCAGTGAAGACAAAGTTTAACAGCTGTATGAGAAAACCTCAACAGGAATGACGGAAAGGGGAAAGAAGAGAACACAGTGAGGGAAGCAAAACATTGGAAACGCTCACTGCAACTCTCTCCCACAGTTCAGTGTGTCTGTACAACACCTATACTAGTCACGTTTTTTAAATATAGTCTCTATACACACACGTCACCTGGTAAGCAAACAGTGGTAAGACACAACGCTGTCCTATCCTTCAGTTCTCTGTACAGTTCATTAACAACATTCTCAGAAAGTGCACTTCCAAGCACACTAAAAATAGTCCAAACAGTCCAGAGCTAATAAAACTAGTGTTCTCTTTCATAACCTTTCAAATATATTTGATCCAGTTTGGTCTAAGCAGCTGCCAAATTACAGGTCAACCTGATGCCTTAATAAATATTTGAGATTTTCTAATTACGTCATTGTTGTTTTATTTTCTTGCCTTTGACGTTGCATTAGTAGCACCAAAACAAACTCTTTTCAGGTATTTATCAGCTTGCCCTGTCTTTTGACAACTTTAGAGCAGGTTGAGCTGAAATCTTCAGTGAGAAAGAGGAAAAAGAATCCTTAACACCTGGTGTGCTGACTAAACCGAAATCTGTATACTGCAGAATAATTTAATTGTATTTAAATAATTTCTTTATACAGTCGTGGCCAAAAGTTTTGAGAATTACATAAATATTGGAAATTGGAAAAGTTGTTGCTTAAGTTTTTATAACAGCAATTTGCATATACTCCAGAATGTTATTAAGAGTGATCAGATGAATTACATAGTCCTTCTTTGCCATGAAAATTAACTTAATACCGAAAAAAACTTTCTACTGCATTTCATTGCTGTCATTAAAGGACCTGCTGAGATAATTTCAGTAATCGTCTTGTTAACTCAGGTGCGAATGTTGACAAGCACAAGGCTGGAGATCATTATGTCAGGCTGATTGGGTTAGAATGGCAGACATGACATGTTAAAAAGAGGGTGATGGTTGAAATCATTGTTCTTCCATTGTTAACCATGGTGATCTGCAAAGAAACGCATGCAGCCATCATTGCGTTGCATAAAAATGGCTTCACAGGCAAGGATATTGTGGCTACTAAGATTGCACCTAAATCAACAATTTATAGGATCATCAAGAACTTCAAGGAAAGAGGTTCAATTCTTGTTAAGAAGGCTTCAGGGCATCCAAGAGAATCCAGCAAGCACCAGGATCGTCTCCTAAAGAGGATTCAGCTGCGGGATCGGAGTGCCACCAGTGCAGAGCTTGCTCAGGAATGAGTGAGGTGGAGACTTTTGGAAGATGGCCAGGTGTCAAGAAGGGCAGCAAAGAAGCCACTTCTCTCCAAAAAAACATCAGGGACAGATTGATCTTCTGCAAAAAGTATGGCGAATGGACTGCTGAGGACTGGGGCAAAGCCAAATTCTCAGATGAAGTCTCTTTCTGATTGTTTGGGGCATCTGGAAAAAGGCTTGTCCGGAGAAGAAAAGTTGAGCGCTACCATCAGTCCTGCGTCATGCCAACAGTAAAGCATCCTGAGACCATTCATGTGTGGGGTTGCTTCTCATCCAAGGGAGTGGGCTCACTCACAATTTTGCCTAAAAATACAGCCATGAATAAAGAATGGTACCAAAACACCATCCAACAGCAACTTCTTCCAACAATCCAACAACAGTTTGGTGAAGAACAATGCATTTTCCAGCACGATGGAGCACCGTGCCATAAGGCAAAAGTGATAACTAAGTGGCTCGGGGACCAAAACGTTGAAATTTTGTGTCCATGACCTGGAAACTCCCCAGACCTTAATCCCATTGAGAACTTGTGGTCAATCCTCAAGAGGCGGGTAGACAAACAAAACCCACTAATTCTGACAGAGGTCCTGAAAAAGAAGGGCCGACACTCCAAATACTGACTCTTTGCATAATTTTAGTACATCACAGAAACAACTGAAACAAAGATCTAAAAGCAGATAAGCAGCAAACTTTGTGAAAACGAATACTTGTGTCATTCTCAAAACTTTTGGCCACGACACACACACACACACACACACACACACACACACACACACACACACACACACACACACACACAGTTTATATATAAAATAATAGAAAATAGATTCTCCAAGTCCGGACTCATGGCAAGTCAGTCAGGACCCAGACAGCACTTCAAATTTGAAAAGAAAATAATGCTTATGAATAAACTGTTCATTTTGTAGTCTATTTGGAGATTGAAGTTACGTGCGATCATGGACTGAGATTAAGGCTAAACGTCATAGTTTCCTTGTTTGACCTCTTTGTCCTGCCAAAATTGACTGCCAGTGTTCTGCCAAATTATTACGTCTTATCAAAAGATGCTACCATAGTGTGAATTAAAAGATTTGCACTACCCTCAAAAAATACTAGATCACTAAAACTGTAAGTGGAGCATGCTTTGATAGATTATTGGAGAATTTATTGAAGAATTTAGGGGTAACACATTTTGACGGACAAATATCTCTATCAAATAAATGAAAATCGAAGGAAATAAATGAAAATTTATATGGATTGGCAGAACACCGCCGACCATTTGGTGTTTAACATCACATGTTCAAATGTCGACTAACAGACGTTCACGTCCTGCGGGCACGGGAAAAAAAGACTTTGCCGTTTCCAGTCAGTACACATAACATCCCCTGTGTGGTGAGGATGTCACGCTTAGGCTGCTTTCTCAGATTAGGTTGCTGTACAATTTGACTGTCTTTGAGGCGTTCACATGTGGCATATTTTTCATGCTCAATGTTGTTTTTAAATGGCGATGAAAAATCCCAACTTTTCAGAATGATGCAACCAATCATCTTCCTTCTTTCTATATAGTGTGTGTACATTCATTCATCATCTATACTGCTTATCCTGTATTCTATACTGCTATATGAACCAATCTGTTTCATTCCCCACACACAGGAACACCAAAAATTTACGACTAGGATCAGGGCTATTATGCATGCACTAAACAAAATTCCTAGTTCAGTTATCCTATTCAGGTTTGGTTAAATGTTTGACTGTACACTCACTGTATTGTTATAAGCTCACTGAAGTCAGAATGGAAAAACATCCGGCGAACAGCAAACCATCGGTTCTTAATCACCATAGCAACAAGAAACACACACACACGGCTCTGCCCTGGAAACACTGAGCAGAACTTTTTTCCCCCCATGTGAGTCACAAGCTGAATGTGGAGCTCAGCAGTGCTGTAAACGCTTTGGAATCCAACAAGACCAGTGCTGATGCAGTAATTCAGACACACACACACACACACACACACACACACACACACACACACACACACACACACACACACACACACACACACACACACACACACAAAGAAACAATGACATGTACTGTCATACAATGAGCAGACAGGAAACAAAAACACTTTTAGAGAATAGACACAGCTTTGTGTCTGCACAGACATCATATATCCACACAGACATCAACTACTCAGTTTTAAAGAAGCAAAATACAACCTCATTTCCAATGATTGGGTCAAAATGGAAATTGGCAGTAAAAACAAAAAGGAATCACCTGTAAAGATTCTTCATATTGTACTACAGATGAGCACAAAAAAGTTTCTTGCATACACTGAAAGAAATTGTTAAACTTTGCCATTTAAACCTTGGATTGCGAGCATAATTCACTCCAAATGCATGCTTGTATATCAAAGCACTCATATGCAGTATAAAATAAAACATTTTCCCCATAAGAAGTAAAAACTTAGATGATTCGTTCCACAATCCAAAAATATTACTATAAAAATAATTAATACAAAAAAAAGTTAAAATAAAACAAATTAACCTGCACTTTACCCTTATAAAGAATCATGGCTGAAGTAAAAAGAGAGGGGAGAGGAGAGGAGAGGAGCTACTGTGTAGGATGACACACACACACACACACACACACACACACACACACACACACACACACACACACACACACACACACACACACACACACACACACAATCAGTGCTCTGTCGGCAAACTTCTTGAACAAGGAACCTCTCTAATGACACTTGCTTTTGCGGAAATGTAATGTTGCGTTGTCATTAAACAGACTGATCGCCCGCACTGCTACAGCCTTTTAGACTTTTTTCTTCTTCACAGAGGCCGTTGTTGGAGTATAGTTACTAAAGAACAGTCACTACAATTGCACACAAAATAAAGAAAAATGCTTTACACACAGTCACAATGTTATAGAAAGTTAACTTTAAGTTGATCTGTATAAAGAAGGAAAAGGATATAAAAAGATCTCAACACTTGAAAATGGTAGTCAGTACAAATACTCTGATAAACTCTGATAAAGAATTAATAAGAGGTGTTGTTGATACTAAGTCATGGTCAGGTAAATCAAGTAATATTTCACCCAAAACTTCCAGAAGAATTGTTTGGGACACAAAGAATAACCCACAAACAAACTTGAAGAGAAATACTGGCTGCTCTGGAAAAAAAATGGTGGTGGTGTTTCAAGGAGCACAATATAGTACGTACTTGAACACAAATGACCTGCATGGTCAAGTTGACAGGAGAAAGACATTACTGCATCCATGCAATAAAAATGCCCGCTTGCAATACTCTAGACAGCACCTAGACAAGCCTCACAGCTTCTGGATCAGAGTCACTTGGAGTGATGCAACCAAAACTGAAATTTATGTTTGAAGAGGAGCAAACAAGGCCTATGGTGAAAAGTACAGTACACCATCCCCAGTGTAGAGCATGATGCTGGATCTCTTCTGTTTTGGGGCTGTGTGAGCTTCAGTGGCACAGGAAAGTTAGTCCAAACCGATTGCAAGATTAATGCTGCATGTTATCAGAAAATACTGGCAGACAAATTCTACAGCACGAAAGCTGGATGCACTTGGATGTTCCAACATGACAATGATCCAAAGCACAAGGCCAAGTTGACCCTCCACTGGCTATAGCAGAAAGAAAATTAAGGTTCTAAAGTGGGCGTCACAGCCACTTTGTGGAGATCTCAAATGTGTAGTTCATGCAAGAAAACCAAAAACTTTACAGGTACTGGAGTAATTTTGCCAAGAAGAACAGGCAGCTATACCACCTGAGAGAATTAATGAGATCATGCACAATTATTACAAAAAAGACTGCATCCCATCATTAATGCTAAAGGGGGCAATGCCCAATATTAAGAACTAAAGGTATGCAAACTTTTGAACAGGTTTAATTCCTTCATTTTCTTTATTGTCGTGTTTAGTTTGATGAATGTGTCATTCTGTTATGCCTTACTAGGAAATTGAGTTCTACAGTATAAGAAATAAAATTAATTTGTTTTGCCTCACTCATGTTTCCTTTTAAAAAATGGTACACAGTTTGCATATGAATTAAGTAGGAAAAAATTATCAGCCTGATGATATAACTTCTCTAAAGGTAAGCAAACATTTGAGCACAACTTTATATTGGAAACACTACAACTCATTCCAAAAAGTTGGGTACAGTTTAAGACTAATAAACATGGTGATCAGTAGAAACAAGTACTGTTAAACAGGTGAACCTGTTATGTTACAAATATACAAGGAGTTTCAAAGAAAGGCCTATTCCTTCTTAAGATAGGATGGGGTAAGGCTCGCCTACTTGCCAACAGATACACCAGCAAATGATCAATTCCTTTTTGGATAACAATCCAATATGCTAGTACACAATATCAGTCATGATATTAGGGTGCGTCAGTGCCTGTGACATGGGTAAATTGTACATCAGTGAGGGCGTCAGTAATGCAGAAAAATATATTCTTTTGGAAAATATGTTACCATTTCCAGCAGGACAATGACAACTATATGCTGCTCGGATTACATGTGCATGGCTGCTAAACAGATAATACAGGTGCTAGACTGGGTTACATGCTCCAACTGAGAATGTGTGGAGAATTATCAAGTGCAAAATACAGCAGCAAACACCCTGTACAACCGTGCAGCTTAAGATGGAAATATGGTGGAAACCCCCACTAGGTAAACTTGACCAACTGGTGTCTTCGGTGCCCAAATGCTTAAAAAGTGTTTAAAAATGTGTGACATCACCACTTTGCTAAAGTCATCTGTGGCAACTTGTTTAGAGGATGATACAAACCATCTGTAAAACCATGTAATAATGAGTTGTTGTAGAGTTTTCAATATAGTACAAGATGAAGACACATTACAGATGACTCTTTTGTTTTTATTGCCAATTTCCATACTGTACAACCTTTTTGGAAATTGGGTTATATACTATATGAGCAGACACAAAGCTCTGTCTATTCTCTAAAAGTGTTTATTTGTCTCCTGTCTGCTTATTGTATAACAGTACATTTCAGTGTTTTTTTTTCCGCGTGTTTGTGCGTGTTTGTGCGTGTTCCATGACGTCCCAATTAGTTTTTTTATTTACAATGCATTACATTACAATGTTTGACAAAGTATGACAATTTGAGTATCCTCTTAAACAAAGCTACACTGGACGTGGCCCACAGCCACCATGAGGACTGAAATGCCACAAGAATAACCAAATCCCTGTGTAACATGCTGAAGCACAACATGAATCCCTAAAGCAGCCAAAAGATGACATGATTCCTAAATGAACCACTTAAGGAGACTGAGCTATGATAAATCACTGCACACATTCTATTAAGAAAAGTACACACAATCTGAGGGGCAAGTCTGGGTTCATTATTGATTGTATAACAAGTGAGTACAATAAAAGTAAGTGAAAGGGATTTCACCACTCGATACTTGTACAGTGAGAGAGGATGTGGTGCTTTCTTTACTCACACAAGATTAAATCTCAGTTTAAGTCTTAAATTAAAACTCCATGTCATTTCCATTCATGAGACAGCACCGAGGTTGCCACATGTATCAGATTCAGGTCTATTTTTTAAGAATTTGAAGAAGAATAATATACACTGGCTCTGACCAGAAATCAGCTCTTGAAAGTCATACAGTGTATTGTGTTAAGTGTGTAAGCCACAGGAATCAGGTCGTATGTAAATAATGGGAATAGACAAATAGGAGGACATACAGACTGCCATTTCTACTATGCAAATCAGCACACACTGAATCTCAGATACTGAAAGAGGAAATCTCACACCCTGTGTGCAATAAATCTTACAGGAATTATTGTCGAAAGCTAAACAACACTGTCTGTTAGTAATTAAACAGTGATGCATTTCTTAAGCTTCTTGTTCTGTACTCCACATCAAGCAGCAATAAGACCTTTAATTTCCAGTCCTGTCGTCCATGTTCAGTAAATAGTTTTTTAATTACAGCCCTTTTTCACTTAGCTGTCCACATTTTGGATATGTACAGTAATTGATCACTATGGGCTCCGCTTTGTGCTGAAACATTAGCTCTAGACCCAATTTAGTGGCATTTGTAGCAGATTTTTGCATTCAAATTGTTAAGCAATTGTTTTAAAGCTGTTTTTAAAGACCTTTGTTTAGAATAACTTCATTTCCAGTCTAATAAGATTCTCATATCCTACTAGAAAGCTTGACAGAGCCTGTGTGACCATGATACACGCGGACATTTGTAGAAATCAGTGCATTTTTAAAAATACAAACATTGACCATTGAAGACAAAGTCTTCAGGCCTGTTCTGTGGAATCCATTGTGTTGCAGTGACCTGACTGAACTTCCTACTTATGGCTTGATAATCATCTGGAGGAGGAAACCATAATACAATAATGCAGCCTTTTCCAGCTGTTTCTGAGCATGCCTGGTTAGTGAGTAATGACATCCCAGGACTAGTGGAATAGATGTTTCTTCTGAACAAGTACCGACACTTCAGTACCGACACTTCTCCAGGTTTAATGAGAGAGAGCTGTGTTTAAATGATACAAACGTGTCTCCTTGGGAACTTGCTTCAAAAAAAGGAAGTGCCCCTCAAATAGCCTTGTGTTCAAGTACGCCAACAGTGTCTCAGCTTATTGCATCTCAAATCTGCAACAAAAAAGGCTGGGCTACAACTTCAGCGTCATTTACTTTAGTGTGATTTTAAAGTGAATCCAGTGCCTACAATCTTTTGGCATCAATAAGGACAGCTTAAATAATGTGCAATCCCAGTTACAACACAAGCAGACAGCCAGCATGTGTTCTCTCTGGTTAATAGAAACACTACACCCTTGCCATATCTGTGATGAGAAGGAATGAAAATAAAGTTGACTTTGATTAAAGTTAATGGTGTCCATGATTCTCCTTGTTTGCACATACACATCCGATCTGATGACTATCTAACTGTGTAAGATGCATACAGTGGAACCTCGGATTGCGAGTAACCCGATTTGCGAGTGTTCCGCAAGACAAGCAAAACTTTTGTAATAAAATATCAAACCGAGCATCATTAGCACACATGCGCTTCTTGTTTTAACGCCGAGCATCATGTGGTCACAACTAAGACAATGGTTTTTCTCTCTCTCTCGCACTGCAGAATTATGGGTAATCGTCTCCCCTGCTTGGTCTTAGTGTGCGTCTCTCACTGATATAATCAACATCCGTGCGTGCCTGTGACCATGTGTGTGCGTAAAGCATCTTTTATTTTGTGTTTGTATGCGTGTGTACAAGCTGCATTTGATCCCAATGGTTTACAATGTGACAAGACCGATACATTTCATGTTAATGACGAACTAATGACAGAAATTTCTCATGAATAAAGGCATAAATAACTCATAGCTGTGTTCTGTTACTCTGCAAAGTTATCAAAAGTCCTGGTTTGACCTCCCCTCATATATTTCAAACATAAAGATGCTATTACAGAAAACTATTTAAGACGGTTGACCTTTTGTGAACTGGGTACTGTTTAGTTCATTTTCAAACTCGAATAAAATTCCAAACACTGGATGGGGTGGGTCAAAAAAATTATTCCATATAAAACTCTCACCCACATTTAACCAATTATTCTTGAGATATTGCATTAAAAACAATCTGAAATCTTGGAAAAGACACACGGGTGGACAAAGGCATGGACAGACATGTGCGGAGACTTATGAGAAAAATTGCAGCTAGCCAACAATGGGCCTTGAGCTCCCGAACACAAATGCATCTTCGAAGGGCTGAAGCATAAAAGGTCTAAAAATAAAAGCTCTTTCATCTGAATGGTCTGCAGGTGTAATTTGCATTCATTTGGATTCATGTTTAAAAAAAACAACAACAAAAAAAAAAAAAACAGCTGAATTATTACATTAGAATCACACAAGCAGTAATATCACTGCCAAGTCGCTTGGTTCCACGGCAACACTCCAACACCCACTCAGTTTAAGCTCAGCAAATAATCAGACTTACCAGTGATAGTTTCTGCATCTCTGTAAAGCTCATCGTCCAGGTTGGGTGCATCCTCGCTTACATACTGATCCTCTTGGTGTGTAGGAGGTACGCTTGCTGGAGATAGTGGGTGCTGTCTGTGAAAGTGCGGGTTTTGTGGACCTACTAAGGGGGGGAGGGCTGAGGCTGAGGTGGTGGGGGGCAAAGCTGTGGTGTCCAGCTTGGCTGATTTTCACAAGTCAGCTGCACAAGCCATAGAGCAGTGCCCACACACACAGCTGACCCCAGTGGGCAGTAGCACAACACAAACTGGCTGCTAGAGATCAGGCACTTCTGGAAACATGGGCCTAGAGAAGAAAGAGAACGGTATTAAAAGAGGAAAACATGTAGTTAAAAGTAGATCTGTCTGAACTTATCGGTGAGTTATTTTGTGTGTCCCCTAATATACAACATCCTGCTGCAGATTTAGTTTCAGGCGATCTACTATATAGTGGCTTTTTGAGGAAAAACTGGGTTTCATGTGTATCTATCTTAAAGGTGCAGGCAGCAAATTCACTGCTTTCAGTCAGGGTGATCAGTTCCAGCTCAGTTGTAACTGATCATTCAAACAAATCAAACAGAATATGCTAAAACATTGTTCGTCTTCTGATACTGAACACTTTTCATAAAACATCTGCCATGTGTAATTGGAGTAGTAATAAAACATTTCTGTCAGCAGAAAAGCAAGGCTAATACACACCCTGTCTCCTTCCTGCAGCAGACTGCAACATGCTAGAGAAGAACACAGACACGCTAATGCACTTTGGGAGTGTTTCTATAAACAGTCACGTTTACCTAGTCAGCACCATGGTTTAATTCAGGCATGCTTTTAGTTGTCCCCAGTTATGAAGCTCTCATAATATTAGATCAGGAGCGGCTGGTGGTAGCTTAAATACGGGAAGCAACTTTCTATTGTGGTGTGTGTCTACATATACAAATGTACAGTGTATGCATGTGTACATTATGCGTGCGTGGGTATGCCATGCATTTAAGACAAATGATATATTTATATCAATGTTATCTCTCTCGAACATGTTATTACAAGTTTCTGCTCACAGTATTAACTCTCCCACACTCCATCTCACTCCCAGTGAAGCCAAAACGACTTGTTAAAAGCCTGCTGTCCAACAACCTTTAATCTGTTCTTCACAGTAAAACACGAGTACACGGACACCTAACAGACACTAATTGGTGCATTGGATTCTCCAAGTGCTTGTTATCTTAATGTTGGAGGTTTTAAGGGGAGGTTTTCCTCACAGGCTACACTGTTCACCAGAAAACAGTTTATAAAAAAAAAAAAAAAAGCTCAGTACTCCAGAGAAATAACTGATCATTTGATTAATTAAAATACTGAATTACCTAAAAAATAATGAATAATACAGAAGCCTTGGTAAACATTTGAGTGATGCATTTCAAAGACATTTTAGATGACAGAGGACTCAGTGTGAGATGTGATATATTTCAGCAATCACAAATGATATTCAGCATAACAGCACAACCTCAAGTGTGATATTAAGTCATACTACAGTTCCACAAACACAATTTAATATAAAAAGATTAGGATTTTTTATTTATTTTACATTTTGGTCTACTATTTAATTCCCACCCATAATTAGCCCCTACCCCTATAAAGGCTACAACTACCAACCAGGGAGGATGAAGAAGCAGCATCACCCGGGAATCGAAGATGACAGGGCGAGCTTGTTACTGCAGTGCTACTCGGGTGCCAGCTAACAGTGTAATTAACGATCATTAAAACACCAGGGATGTGGAATGATACATATAATTAAACGTCTCTGGGTACTGTCAGTGATCACTACTCGTGGAATGCCTCGTTTCAATCAGAACTGTTGTATAATACAGGACAAATGTGTCCTTTTCCTCTTTTGGCCCATAAACACAAACAATATCAGTCCTAGGTGTTCCTGACAGAAAGCACAAGTATTAGCTAAGGTGTAAGAATCTCGAACCCTGCCAGTATCTCTTTGTCCTTATGCCCTGTGATATTACTATAGCACTGCCACATGATATTCCACCAGCAAAGACACTGAATGGCTGAGCCAGTGTAATTTAATCCTGACTAAGTGTAGCACACTGGTGGGGGTGTATCCTTCAGCAGTGTTGAAGAAACACTGGATGGCTTTAAAATCTTGAACTATAAGGGGTGTTTTCACATTGGATACGACCGATTTGCACCATAACCTGGAACGATTGCTCCCCACTCACCACTCCCACTTGGGTCAACATTCAATTTGTTTTGGCATTGATGATGTCACGTCTAAACTATGATCCACTTCTGTGCTCAGGTTCAGTTGGCTTCCTTATCTGATTCAGTCTCTGGGGACCCGGGCACGGTCCCCAAGCCTAAAACGACTGTGTTCTCACAGATGAAAAATGAACGAGACTTTAGGGTCAAGTGTTCTTGAAAACGATCCTGGGGCCCTAATGTGAAAACACCCAATGACTCTTTCGCTCAAAAACGCTTCCTAGCAATTTGAAATATTGGTCTAAGGGCAGTTGATAATCATATGTCTCATGCTTGAATAATTCTTCCATGCGGTCGGGTCTATTTCTCCTCCTCATTTGCATTTGTCCTATGTAGTCACTCTGACCAAATGTGATTCAAACCATTCATAAGCAGTACAGTGATTCACAGATACATATGTTTTCCCTATTTTTTCCTTCGTACATGTCCATTGTGATGCCAATAAAAGCAGAGTTTAACATACAGTACACTTAATCACGCCTGGAGTTTGATGCTGAGTAAATCATTCCCTGGAGTCATATGGTCTCTGTTCTGTATAAACATAGATCAGGACATGGAACATTTCCACACTGGAACTCTCAGGAATCTTCTTAACATCATTAGGAAAGTTGCAAGTAAATTCTAGGTCAGAAATTAAGGTTACAGCTTTCAGATCAGTAATATGCAGAAATGATTTCCAAAGATCTTTTAACATCCAGATTTAGTTTTCTCTGCATCAGCCTTGCTGTAATAAAAGGGCACAGTTTGCAGACTAGCTGCTCTACTCTACAGACATATAAACAAGTGCAGAGATCATCACTCTCACTCTTCAACACATGCAGAGTTTCCTCTCACTGTAATGCCATGCACGTCTGCAAATGCAGAGGCACTCTTCCACAGTTCTGCTTTAAATAGCAGCTGGGCAGGGGGCCTTAC